>JBBGZY010002390.1:1142500-1308596 GCA_037952925.1 Lithobates clamitans | reverse complement strand
GGGAGGGGGGTGTATGTATAGTGTATGGTGGGGGGAGGGGGGTGTATGTATAGTGTATGGTGGGGGGAGGGGGGTGTATGTATAGTGTATGGTGGGGCGAGGGGGGTGTATGTATATTTGTATGTATAGTGTATGGTGGGGGGAGGGGGGTGTATGTATATATGTATGTACAGTTATGGTGGGGGGAGGGGGGGTGTATGTATAGTGTATGGTGGGGGGAGGGGGGGTGTATGTATAGTCTATGGTGGGGGAGGGGGGTGTATGTATAGTGTATGGTGGGGGGGTGTATATATGTATGTATAGTGCATGGTGGGGGGAGGGGGGGTGTATGTATAGTATATGGTGGGGGGAGGGGGGTGTATGTATAGTATATGGTGGGGGGAGGGGGGTGTATGTATAGTATATGGTGGGGGGGAGGGGGGTGTATGTATAGTGTATGGTGGGGGGAGGGGGGTGTATGTATAGTATATGGTGGGGGGAGGGGGGTGTATGTATAGTATATGGTGGGGGGAGGGGGGTGTATGTATAGTATATGGTGGGGGGAGGGGGGTGTATGTATAGTATATGGTGGGGGGAGGGGGGTGTATGTATAGTATATGGTGGGGGGAGGGGGTGTATGTATAGTATATGGTGGGGGGAGGGGTGTATGTATGTATAGTGTGTGTATGGTGGGGGGAGAGGTGAGAGTACTTTGAAATCCTGACCATGGATGGTAAAAACTTACCTTACAAGCTGGGCTCCAGTCCCAGCGCGATCTGTGCACACATTCCAGCAGGGAATGGGGAGGCTCCGCCCACCTCCTTGTCTCTTCTGCTGGCAGCCAGAGGATTGGAGGAGAGCACCCGGCCGGTAACATGGAGGCTCCGCCTCTGTGTCCCGACTCCGTCCTGCACTCAGACAGCTGAGCGGGAGCAGAAGCGCTAAGGCGGCGCTACGGACCCGAATTCCACGGCCGCACTGATGACACAGCTTCGGCACAGGGAGCCACGGGTCTGAAATGAATAATGTGCCCGGGTCTCAGGCGGGCAGAGACCCGGGCACATGTTTCAAAACCCGTACTGTCCGGGTGAATCCCGGACAGGTGGCAACCCTAGCCCTATCGCCAGTCTGGGCCTGGCTGCAATGAAATGCACATGTATTAGGCCAACATTTATCAACCTTTAATTAAATCGTGTCACCCATACCACAGTAACACAACAAAGACCCCCATCACAAAAAAGTCCCTCCCTCTTCACACCATAGTCCCCCTTCACTTATAGCAATGAATGATGCCACGCATCCTGCGCTGCCCCCTGCACCATGGAAACAACTGATGCAGTGCAGTGGAAATGGGCAGGGAACTGTGTAGCCATGCTGAGTTGGCAGTGCCGAGGCTGCGCACTGCTCACCAGCCCCTCCACTTCCTGATACAAATGTCACTGGTTCTCAGAGGATGCCACTGAAATAGGGGGGGGGGGGGCAAATGCCACCCCAGCAACCCTGTAGATCCGGCCCTGCCATGATCTTGTCACAAGTTCACAGGTTTTCCTTCCTTGGACCATTTCTTTTTAACACTGCAGATCAGGAACATCCTACAAGAGCTGCGCTTTTGGAGTTGCTCCGGCCAAGTCGTCGTGCCATTACAATTTGGCCTTCAAAGTCGCTGAAATCCTTACCCTTGTCTATTTTTATCTTTTAACACATCAACATCAGGGACAACATGTTCACTTTCTGCCTAATATTATCCCCCCCCAGGGCCAGGACAAGGGGTGGGCAGGAAGGGCGGCTGCCCTGGGCACTGTGGTATCAAGTGAGGTGGGGGGCACTATGAGCAGATTGAGGGGGGAGGGGATTTGTGTTGTGAGGAGGAATTCGGGGGGGGGGGGCAGCAGGCGAAAAGAATTGTTTAAGGGGGGGTGGGAAAAGAGGATTTGTGCTAGGAGGGGGGATTTAGAGGGTTTGTGCTAGAACAGGTGATATGGTAGAGGGGGAATTTTTTTTGGGGGGGGGGGATTTGTGCAAGTAGGGATGATTGGGGGGTGTTTTTTGCAGGGAGGATATTCATGCTAGGAGGGGGATTTGGATGGGGGGGTGGGAGAGGGTGTACTCAGAGAGGAAATTTAAGGGGTGGAGGATTTGTGCTAGGAGGGGTGATTTTTTTGTGAGGGGGGGGCATTTGTGCCGGGGGGATTATGGGATGGAGGGGGCAAAGATTTGTACTGGGAGGGGGATTTCAGCAAGGGGGGGGTGCGATTTGTACTGGGGGGTGGGGGAATTTATGCTAATCATGCAGATTAGTGCACAATTTTTTTTTTGGAGGGGGGGGGATTTTTGTTGACATAATGCTCATACATCTTGGGGGGGCATAGTTTGGCATGTTCGCGCTGGGCCCTAGGGGAGCTTGTCCTAGAACTGCTCCCACCCACTTTCAAGCGCCATTATCATGAGATAAGCAATTTCAGTAGATGAGAGAAGCCTGTACAACTGAAGGTGAGGTTGGCGTTCAGCTTTAACAGACTGAATAGACATGTGCAATTCGTTTCGTTCCAAATTCGTTTTTAAAAAATTTTGACAAATTCCTTAATTTGGAGATATCCGAATTAATGAAAATCCGTTTAACAAATTTTTCCTGAATATTCGTAAATTTGAATATTCGAAAATTCGTAAGTTTGAAAATTCGGAATTTGAGAATTCAAAATTCGGAAATTTGGAATTTGAAAATTCGAAATTCGAAAATTTGGAATTCGAAAATTCGGAAACCTGAAAATTCGAAAATCTGAAATAATAACTAACTAATAATAACTTAACTATTACTAACTATTACATTCTAGGTATTGGAATTTCCTTTCAAATTTGGCTGTATTAGAGAATGTAACGAATACGAATTTATCCAAAGTTATGAATTATCAGAAATAACGAATGTCATATCTAAACGAATGGAACGTAACGAAATAATAATAATAAATCCCAATAATAATAATAAAAACATTTTATTATTTATTATTAATTTGTTCCGTTCCATTTGCTTTCACAGGGCATTCGTTATTTCAGATAATTCGTAACTTCGGATAAATTCGTATTCGTTGCGTTCACTAACAGCCGAATTTAAAAGGAAATTCCAATACCTATAATTTAATAGTTAGTTATTATTAGTTAGTTAGTTAGTAATTTTTTCTAATTATTATTATTTATTTTATTGTTATTTATTTATTATTTTATTATTATTTTTCTAATTATCGGATTTTCTTTCTTATTTTCGGATTTTCGGATTTACGGCTTTATGAATTGCGAATGACCCAAAAAATGAAAAAAACAAAACAAAAAACAAATGAAATGAAAACGAACAAATTTTTTCGGCAGTGCACGTGTCTATATAGGAGAAGTTCACTAAAACTTTACAACTCGGTGACTTTTGGCCCCGATGCTGCAATATTTTTTTATTTAAAACCTTTCATGCTCTTGACCTTGTCTCTTTTTTTTTTTTTTGCTCAGGGATTTTACTGAACAGTGTTTTGTTGCCATAGCAGTGTTTTCTGGCTTTACTGCCTTCTTCGCGCAAGTCCATTAACAAAAATATATTTACCCTTCAGAAAATAATTGTCATTAGCCGGCTCCTTTATTCGATACCACCCGGGTAATTGTATTTCCATCTTTTTTCAGCGGCTGCACAAGCTGTTCTGCTGCATCCCTTCATGGTGGATAATAATGGCCGGACAGCTGGGATTGCTGCTAATTCTTTACCAGGCGATGCGTTTGGAGTTGTTCGGCTCATGAGACGGAAATGGAATAAGTGCTGGAGAACCGCAATATTTTCCCAACCTTGAACTACACAAGCGCAATTTATGGAATCTTCTCAGAGAATTATGTGTATGAGGAGGTGATGGACTACTAGAGACGTGTTTGTACTTATTTGGGAAGAAAGAGAATGTTGACTACAGAAAGAATCAAAAGGTACAAAGTTTCTGCAAGTTGTCTATTGGACTCTACTGTCCAGCCTTCTGAATTTCTGAAGTAGAAGGCATTAACCACTTGCCGACCACGCTATGGTAGTCTTGCTGCTACAGGGTGGTTGCGCTACCTATATATATATATATATATATATACGTGATGCTGCACTTCTATAGGGGTGAGGTTAAGACTCTGTGCAGGCCAGTCCAGTTCCTCCTCCCCAAACTCACTCATCCGTGTCTTTATGGACCTTGCTTTATGCACCGGTCCAAATCATTTGGTGGAGGGGGGATTATGGTGTAGGGTTGCTTTTCAGGGATTGGGCTTGGCCCCTTAGTTCCAGTGAAGGGAACTCTTAGGGTGTCAGCATACCAAGACATTTTGGACAATTTCAGGCTCCCAACTTTGTGGGAACAGTTTGGGGACGGCCCCTTCCTGTTCCAACATGACTGCACACCAGTGCACAAAGCAAGGTCCATAAAGACATGGATGAGCAAGTTTGGGGTGGAGGAACTTGACTGGCCTGCATAGAGCCCTGACCTAAACTCAATAGAATGCTTTGGGGTGAATTAGTGCAGAGACTGCGAGCCAGGCCTTCTTATCCAACATCAGTGCCTGACCTCACAAATGCGCTTCTGGAAGAATGGTCAAACATTCCCATAGACACACTCCTAAACCTTGTGGACGGCCTTCCCAGAAGAGTTGAAGCTGTTACAGCTTCAAATGGTGGGCCAACCTAATATTGAACCCTATGGACTAAGACTGGGATGTCATTATCACGTCAGGTGTCCCAATATATTTTGACAATATAGTGTATATATTGTAGATTCGCATCAGTCCCTGCCCTTACGGAGCTTACAATCTAAGGTCCCTAACTCACATTTATATACTAGGGCCAATTTAGACAGGATCCAATTAACCTACCAGCATTTCTTTTGAAGTGTGGGAGGAAACTCACCCGGGCAGAGGGAGAACATACAAACTCCAGGCAGGTGGTGCCGCGGTTGAGATTCAAACCAGTGACCCCAGTGCTGCTAGGCAGAAGTGCTAACCACTTAGCCACTGTGCTGCTCACAATATGTACAGTTTATACAAGATGGGGAGCACAAGTCACAGGGAATACCGGAGATGCAAGGAAGAGGGAACCGGGACTGGGTACAGGAACAAGGGGAGCAGATATAAGGCAACTGGGTGCAGGGTACAGGATGCAGGGCTAGAGCAAGATCAAGATCAGGATCAGGGTAAGTGGCAACAGAATCAGACTTAGCACAGCAAGCAAATCAAAACTGCAGACAGAGCAGGAGCAGGCAAGGCAAAACACTGACACCAGGTGTACTAGCAGAGGAGAGACTTAAAGTGGATGTAAACCCTCAAATATACCCAATGAAGTGAATAGTCTCAGATAATACACAGAGATTAAAGGAGCCTGGGCATACACTGTGTGAGAGCTGATTGGAGGAAAGTCACCCCCCCCCCCTCCACAAAGTCAGAGGAATGAAGAAACTTGCAGAGCTCTGCTGTAAATAGAAAAACTCTCTGCTTTTCTATCTCTAAGTTCCCTCTCTGACAGAAATTTCCAGCTGCTTTTATCTCGTGTGTCGGAGAGCTTGTCAGAAGTTATTATGATGATAACAGAGGAACGGAGCAGCAGAAAGACACAGGACTTAGGGCTTTGGAGAGAGATAAGTAAACACTACAGATATTCAGTATCTCACAAGTGACTACACCCCTCACATTTTAGTTAATATTTTATTATATCTTTTCATGTGACAACACTGAAGACATGACACTTTGCTACAATGTAAAGTAGTGAGTGTACAGCTTGTATAACAGTGTAAATTTGCTGTCCCCTCAAAATAACTCAACACACAGCCATTAATGTCTAAACCGCTGGCAACAAATGTGAGTACACCCCTAAGTGAAAATGTCCAAATTGGGCCCAATTAGCCATTTTCCCTCCTCAATGTCATGTGACTCGTTAGTGTTACAATGTCTCAGGTGTGAATGGGGAGCAGGTGTGTTCAATTTGGTGTTATCGCTCTCACTCTCTCATACTGGTCACTGGAAGTTCAACATGGCACCTCATGGCAAAGAACTCTCTGAGGATCTGAAAAAAAAATTGTTCTACATAAAGATGGCCTAGGCTATAAGAAGATTGCCAAGACCCTGAAACTGAGCTGCAGCATAGTGGCAATGACCATACAGCTGTTTAACAGGACAGGTTCCCCTCAGAACAGGCCTCACCATGGTCAACCAAAGAAGTTGAATGCACGTGCTCAGCGTCATATCCAGAGGTTGTCTTTGGGAAATAGACGTATAAATGCTGCCAGCATTGCTGCAGAGGTTGAAGGGGTGGGGGGTCAGCCTATCAGTGCTCAGACCATATGCCGCACATTGCATCAAATTGGTCTGCCTGGCTGTCATCCCAGAAGGAAGCCTCTTCTATAGATGATGCACAAGAAAGTCCGCAAACAGTTTGCTGAAGACAAGCAGACTATTACTGGATTACTGGAACCATGTCCTGTGGTCTGATGAGACCAAGATAAACTTATTTGGTTCAGATGGTGTGAAGCGTGTGTGGCGGCAACCAGGTGAGGAGTACAAAGACAAGTGTGTCTTGCCTACAGTCAGGGGCGTTGCTAGGTGGCAAAAAGACCAGGGGCTTCAGCCCGAAGTCAGAGCCCGGCACCGGGGGGGGGGGTTGTATGGAGGGGGGCATTACCTACCTGACACGCACTGACCAACCTGACATACACTGACCAATATGACATGTCTGACACATACTAACCTACCTGACACACACTGCCAACATTGTGAAAAAAAAAATATTAGGGACACTTTCTTGCATGTAGGGGGAGCCTTGCTATAATTAGGGGGTGGGCCATTTGTTTGTAGGCTCGACATAGCAAAATAGTAAAATGCGGCGCGCTTTGCGCGCCGCAGCGAAATTTGGGCATGGTTTACGCTCAATAGTGGGTGTAGCTTAAATGGGCGTGGCTCAAAAGGGGTGTGGTTAGAGTCTGAGTTGAATGAGGGATGGAGGGAGAAAGAAAGGACAGCAGGCCCAGATCCTACAACACAATAGAAATATGTGTATTTCAGAAAGTTTAACAAATCAGCAGATAAAGATACACCAAACACCTGGGGTTAGCACATCAATCATCCCGGCACCATGGTTGTTATGTTGTCAGGGTGATTGAAGCGCATTATTTCTATTATTACATTGTAATATAAAATGAAATCATTCAACTCACCATAATGCAGAATCAGTGGAAGCCCCGAGCCTGTCACTTGCCACGTCGCCTGCCACCAGATGCCATCAGGTGCCTCCCCAGCAGAGTCCGTCCTTGCATCAGGTGCCTCCCCAGCAGGGTCCGTCCTTCCATCAGGTGCCCCCAGAAGCAGTGGTGTAGCGTGGGTTGTCAGGGCCCAATGCAAGGCAAGAAATTTGTATCCCCTAACCTATGGACTTTTAGCACTCCCCGGGTCCCTTCCCTTCCTACAATAGTACTTACCACAGCCTGATTTCTACACTGACCACTATACTGACCTACATGATTATTAGACTGACCATTACACTTACATACCTGTCCACTGCACTGACCTACCTATCCACTACATGGACCATTACACTTACCTACCTGTCCACTGCACTGACCTACCCGATTCCTATACTGACCAGTACATTGACCTACCTGTCCACTACACACTGTCCACTACATTGACCACTACACTACACTACCACTACCGTGTCCAGAAGACTGCGGTGTGTGAGGATGTGGGGCCAACCTAGGCCAAGCTGGGGGTTCGAGGAGTCTTCCAAATGGAGCCTTGTGAAAGGGGGGAGCAAGGACCATCAGTGTCCCCAGCCAGTGGAGCCCCGGTCCCTCTATCAGTGTCCTCGCTCGTCGGACACACGGGGGCGGAGGGTTGGCGGCGGCGGCGGGTGGGGGCTGATCCCTTCCTTGTGTTCAGTGCCATTTTTAGCCAAAAACATTCCCGATTTTCCCGGGACAAATACAAAATCCCAGGAAAATAATCGGGACAAGCTTAAATCGGGATGAGGGTCCCAAAATCGGGATTGTCCTGGGAAAATCGGGACTGTTGGCAACTTTGTGACCTACCTACCTGACACACACTGACCTACCTGACACACACTGACACACACTGACCTACCTATCTGACATACACTGACCTACATGACATGCCTGACACATACTAACCTACCTGACACACACTGACCTACCTATCTGACATACACTGACCTACCTATCTGACAGACATACACTGACCTACCTGACACACACTGACCTACCTATCTGACATACACTGACCCACACTGACCTACATGACATGCACTGACCTATCTGGCTGATATACACTGACCTACCTGACACACACTGACCTACCTGGCTGACATACACTGACCTACCTATCTGACATACACCGACCCACACTGACCTACCTGCTCTACCTGACATACACTGACCTATATGACACACACTCACCAACCTGACACACACTGACCTACCTGGCTGACATACACTGACCTACCTGACACACACTGATCTACCTGACACACACTGACCTACCTATCTGACATACACTGACCTACCTGTCCTTGCCCCCCTTAAAGCCCAAGTTTATTTAAAATTAGCCAAGGAGCAGTCAAATGCAGCCACTGTGCCCGTCAATTGCAGCCACTGTGCCCCGTCATTTGCAGCCACTGTGCCGTGTCATTTGCAGCCACTGTTCCCCGTCATTTGCAGCCACTGTGCCCCGTCATTTGCAGTCACTGTGCCCCGTCATTTGCAGCCACTGTTCCCCGTCATTTACAGCCACTGTGCCCCGTCATTTGCAGCCACTGTGCCCCGTCAATTGCATTCACTGTGCCCCGTCATTTGCAGCCACTGTGCCCCGTCATTTGCAGCCACTGTTCCCCGTCAATTGCAGTCACTGTGCCCCGTCATTTGCAGCCACTGTGCCCCGTCATTTGCAGCCACTGTTCCCCGTCAATTGCAGTCACTGTGCCCCGTCATTTGCAGCCACTGTGCCGCGTCATTTGCAGCCACTGTTCCCATCAAAAGAGAGAGAGAGAAGAGAGAGAGAGAGAGAGAAATACAAAAGAGAGAAAAAAGAGAGAGAGAGAGAGAAAGAGAGAGAGAGAGAGACAGAGACAGACAGACAGTGACACAAACTGAGAGAGAAACACCTTTTTTTTTTTTTTCTTTATTCTTCGTTGTTCTGTCTCACTCACAGGCAGCCACCATGGCCATTATCCAGCGTGACTGGAGGTTGAGGGTGAGGGAGAAGGGGGCGTCGCCGCGCCGTCGTTCTCCTAACCTCCTGCGGCATATCACTCCGCCTGCTGTCAGTCAGTGGGTGGAGCCGGAATCGAAGCACACAGAGTCTGTGTAAACTGCCGCCGCTGCTGTCTGCCTGTATCTGTCTGACGGCGACCTATTTTTTTTCCTTCTCTGACACTCGGGGGACACTCGGGGCTATTGGCCACACATTCGGGGCTTCAGCCTCAATAGCCCCAAGCTAACGACGCCTCTGCCTACAGTCAAGCATGGTGGTGGGAGTGTCATGGTCTGGGGCTGCATGAGTGCTGCCGGCACTGGGGAGCTACAGTTCATTGAGGGAACCATGAATGCCAACATGTACTGTGACATACTGAAGCAGAGCATGATCCTCTCCCTTCAGAGACTGGGCCGCAGGGAAGTATTCCAACATGATAACGACTCCAAACACATCTCCAATACGACCACTGCCTTGCTAAAGAAGCTGATGGTAAAGGTGATGGACTGGCCAAGCATGTCTCCAGACCTAAACCCTATTGAGCATCTGTGGGGCATCCTCAAATGCAAGCTCCCTAACATCCACCAGCTCCGTGATGTCATCATGGAGGAGTGGAAGAGGACTCCAGTGGCAACCTGTGAAGCTCTGGTGAACTCCATGTCCAAGAGGGTTAAGGCAGTGCTGGAAAATAATGGCTGCCACACAAAATATTGACACTTTGGGCCCAATTTGGACATTTTCACTTAGGGGTGTACTCACTTTAGTTGCCAGCGGTTTAGACATTAATGGCTGTGTGTTGAGTTATTTTGAGGGGACAGCAAATTTACACTGTTATACAAGCTGTACACTCACTACTTTACATTGTAGCCAAGTGTCATTTCTTCAGTGTTGTCACATGAAAAGGTATAATAAAATTGTAACAAAAATCTGAGGGGTGTACTGACTTTTGTGAGATACTGTATGCGCCCATGTCAAATTTCATGAATGGGGTTTACAACCACCTTACAGTGGGAGAAATAATGATTTGATCTCCTGCAGATTTTGTAAGTTTGCCCACTAACAAAGAAATGAAGGGTCTATAATTTTTATCATAGGTGTATTTTAAATGATAGAGACAGAATATCAACCAAAAATCCAGGAAAAAAAAAAACATGATACAAATGTTATAAATTGAGTTGCAGTTCAGTGAGTAAAATAAGTATTTGATCCCCAAGCAAAACATGACTTAGTACAAGGTGGAGAAACCCTTGTTGGCAAGCACAGAGGTTAGACGTCTCTTGTAGTTAGTGACCAGGTTTTGTGGAAATTAAATCGGGATTCCGTCCCTGAAAAAAAAAAATTAAAAGTCAGCAGCTACTAACACTGTAGCTGCTGACTTTAAATAAGTACTTACCTGTCCTGGGTGCCCGCGATGTCGGCCGCCCTAGGCCGACCCGTCCCTCGGCTCTCGGGTCCCGGCATCCCCATCCTAAGTAAGGGAAACAGGCAGTGGAGCCTTGCGGCTTTACTGCCAGTTTCCTACTGCCCACGCGCGAGCGGCGCGGCGATCTGTGAATGGCCCCGTGGTGTTCTGGGAACACACACAGTTCCCAGAAGGCAACGGGGCTGCTCACCGAGGAGCAGAACACGCCGCGGAATAGGAACAGGCAGATTAGGAAGACTGCCTAGCAACAAGGGTTTAGGTAAGTTTAAAAAATTTTTTTTTTCAAATGTTTTTTTTAAATTTTTTTTAGGATTTTTGGTGAATTTTTTTTTTTTTCAGGGTGGCCCTCCACTTTAATATTTTCAATGCACCAAACTGATGTAGCAGTCTGGAATCAGCGTGGACGCTCGTGTGCGCACACCGTTGTCCTTGTTTACCACAAAAAAGCATAACTGCGGTTTGTTTCGGCGACGTCCTGCGGGATCTGGGTTTACAAGTGAATGATGAATGCACCCAGGGGAAGCGTCGCTGGGAAGCGAAAACCTCCTCATGACCAGATGGCGTCCATCATATCCCTAATGCACAATTTCCTCCTCTTCTTCATTGCAGCAAATAGGTTCTGACATTCATCCCAAGTCTGACCTACTTTTTATATAGGACAGTCTTAATTTAAAAATAAATTGTGATCGGTGTTGGGAATAAGTTCACAGCAAAATAAAAAACGATTGTCTTAACCACTTACGGACCGCCCAACGTCATTATACGGCGGCACTTTGTAGTGGAATATCGTTGTTATGGCAGCAGCTAGCTACCATAACCCCGGTATCCACTTCTTCAGCGGGCGGTCCGCTTCAAGATAAAAGTGGTCTCCACACCTCCCAACATTTTGAGATGGGAATGAGGGACACCTACTACCAAAAGTATGTAGGCATAGGACACGCCCCTGCCACGCCCCCTTAAAGGAGAATTAACCAAAAAAAAAAGGTTCATTAAATCCACAAGGGCTTTTTTTTAACCACTACTATTCCTTTATATTGGCTATTAAAATGTACAAATGCAGCAATTTAGAATTTGAATGAAAGGTTTAGCACTGGGAAACACTTTTTGAAAGATAATAAGTGCATTTTATATACATCTATATAGATCAGACCAAAATGAGGGACAAATGAGGAGGAATGAGGGACAGAGGGACATTGCTCCAAATCAGGGACAGTCCCTCGGAATCAGGGACAGTTGGGAGCTATCGGTCTCAGCGGCTGATTCGCAGTGAGATCACTTTTATCGGTGGCGGGAGAGAGCCCCCCCTCCTGCTGCTTACCGGAGCAGCCGGAAGCGGCGGAGGCAATCGCGTCCTCTCCTCTGCTTGGCATGGAGCTGAGTGAGGGGAAGATGGCCCATCCAGCTCCATACTATTGCACAGTGGAAGCGACGTCAAAATGTCACTTCATAGCTTTTAAAGGGACATTTTGTTTTTTTGTTTTTTTCAAATGACATTTTTATTTATTTTATTGTATTTTAGTGTTAATATGAGATTTGAGGTCTTTTTGACTCCAGATCTCATATTTAAGAGGTCCTGTCATGCTTTTTTTTTCTATTACAAGGGATGTTTACATTCCTTGTAATAGGAATAAAAGTGACACATTTTTTAATTTTTTTTTAAAAAGAACAGTGTAAAAATAAAATACGTGAGTAGCGCCCGCATATGAAAATGGTGTTCAAACCACACATGTGAGGTATCACCGAGATCGGTAGAGCGAGAGCAATAATTATAGCCCTAGACTTCCTCTGTTACTCAAAACATGCAACCTGTAGAATTTTTTAAACATCACCTATGGAGATTTTTAAGGGTAAAAGTTTGTCGCCATTCCACGAGCGAGCGCAATTTTGAAGCGTGACATGTTGGGTATCAATTTACTCGGCGTAACATTATCTTTCACATTATTAATAACAATTGGGCTAACTTTACTGCTGTCTTATTTTATTTATTTATTTTTTTAAGACTGCTGCGCAAATACAGTGTGACAGAAAGTATTGCAACAACTGCCATTTTATTCTCTGGGGTGTTAGAAAAATATGTATATAATGTTTGGGACTTCTAAGTAATTTTCTAGCAAAAGAAAACTGATTTTAACTCGTGAAAAGAAAAATAGGCCCGGTCCTTAAGTGGTTAACTGTTAAAGGACAGCTGTTCATCTTAAGTGCATGTACATATGTTTATGAAAGACCTCATTTATATGAATTAAGTATATACCTAATATTTAAAAAAATTCTTTATAAATATATAAATGTTAAAGTGGAACTAAACTCTCTATTTTTAATCTTTACAGTGGCGGCTGGTGGTATTTTTTTTTGGGGGGGGGCTGCAAACAGTGCACAGCCAGCCCCCCCCCACCCCTGGTCGGGTCACCAGCAACCCCCCCCTCCCCAGTCGGTCGTTGTCAGTGTCACCCGCAACACTTACCGCGGGCTTCCCCCCGGGCGACCGGCTTCTATATCTCCTCTTCTCGCGTCTCCTCCAGTGTAGCTTCCCTCCAGGGCGACAGACCGGCGGTCAGTGTAGCTTCTCCTTTCAGCCAATTGGGAAAACGGCTTCAAGACCTGCTTCCTGATTGGCCGGGAGAAGAATCAGTGTGAAAATATTGAATATTCATTCGCTATTGTCACACAACTGGGTGGGCTCGGAGCGCAGTGCTCGTATTCGTATTCAACAGAACACAATAGTCTAAGTTGGTGAAGTAAAATTACTAAAATATATACATAAAACTATTTTTCAGAAATAAAAAAAATGATAATTGTCATGTGCCTATGTATTCACTCCCTTTGTTATGAAGCCCATAAAAAGCTCTGGTGCAACCAATTACCTCCGGAAGTCACATAATTAGTGAAATGATGTCCACCTGTGTGCAATCTAAGTGTCACATGATCTGTCATTACATATACACACCTTTTAGAAAGGCCCCAGAGGCTGCAACACCAAAGCAAGAGGCACCACTAACCAAACACTGCAACGAAGACCAAGGAACTCTCCAAACAAGTAAGGGACAATATTGTTGAGAAGTACAAGTCAGGGTTGGGTTATAAAAAAAATATCCAAATCTTTGATGATCCCTAGGAGCACCATCAAATCTATCATAACCAAATGGAAGCTGCAGAGTTCCACAGCAGAGACTGGAGTATCTGTACATAGGATGACAATAAGCCGTACGCTCCATAGAGTTGGGCTTTATGGCAGAGTGGCCAGAAGAAAGCCATTACTTTCAGCAAACACAAAATGGCACGTTTTGAGTTTGTGAAAAGGCATGTGGGAGACTCCCAAAATGTATGGAGGAAGGTGCTCTGGTCTGATGAGACTAAAATTGAATTTTTTGGCCATCAAAGAAAACGCTATGTCTGGCGCAAACCCAACACATCAGCAGGTGGTGGCAGCATCATGCTGTGGTAGGGGTGGATCCAGGGGGGGGGGCAACGGGGCAATTGCCCCTCCCGAAAATATTATTAACTCCCGTCCCGGGCCGAGTCTCTCTCACATCAGCAGCGACGGCAAGAGAGAGAAAGACCCGATTCTCTTCATGCCGCGCTGGAGCCTGGAGAAGATGGAGGGAGGACTCGTAGGTAGGTAGGTGGAGCCGTGGCGCTGGCCTTGCCTCTCTAATGCTGATGTCAGATCACCGTCAGTCACGTCCCAGCCGCTGCTGAGGGGGAGGAGAACGAGGCGCCGCATTCAGAGCCTTCTAACTCCTCCGCGCCTAGTGTGAGAGGGTTGGCTCTACCCACCTCCTCCCTCCATGATCTTCTCCAAGTCTCCAGCGCAGCGTGAACATGAGGACACTGACAGGATGAAGAAGACATGAAGGCTGCAATGGCTGTGTGTCTTGTGAAGTGATGGTGATGCTGCCTTCAATCCTATTTATCTCTCTTGGTCATTGGAAGCCCCTCCCCCCACCAGAGCATCAAAGTATAGGAAAAGTGAGTACAAAAAGTAATGGATTGTGTAAAATCGCAGAATACATGTATGCCAATTATTTATGAAGAAAAAAAAACTGCTCTTTTAGTATTGTCATTTTCATCTTGTTCAATTTTAACCACTTCAGCCCCGGAAGGATTTACCCCCTTAATGACCAGGCCATTTTTTGCGAGACGGCACTGCGTTGCTTTAACTGACAATTGCGCGGTCGTGCAAAGCTTTACCCAAACAAAATTGATGTCCTTTTTTTCCCCACAAAAAGAGCTTTCTTTTGGTGGTACTTAATCACCTCAGTGTTTTTATTTATTTTTTTTGTTATAAACAAAAGAAAACCGACAATTTTGAAAAAAAACCCCAATATTTTGTACTTTTTGCTATAATAAATATCCCAAAGTTTTTTTTTAATAAACCAATTTCTTCATCAGTTTAGGCTGATATATATTCTTCCACATATTTTTGGTAAAAAAAAATCGCAATAAACGTATAATGATGTATAGTTGGATAGTTTGCGCAAAAGTTATAGCATCTGCAAATTTTTTTTTATTTTTTACTAGTAATGGCGGCAATCAGCGATTCTTAGCGGGACTGGGACATTGCGGCGGACATTCGGACACCTGACATTTTTATCACTTTTTGGGGACCAGTGACACTAATACAGTGATCAGTGCTAAAAAATATGCACTGTTATTGTACTAATGACACTGGCAGGGAAGGGGTTAACATCAGGGACGATCAAAGGGTTAAGACCCCTTTCACACTGAGGTGATTTACAGGCGCTATAGCGCTAAAAATAGCTCTAAAAATAGCGCCTGCAAAGCTCCTGTAAAGAGCCTCTCCTCTCCCTCCAATGTGAAAGCCCGAGTGCTTTCACACTAGAGCGGTGCGCTTGCGGGACGTTAAAAAAAAGTCCTGCAAGCTGCTCCTAAAGCGCCCATTAAAATGAAGCGCCGCTTTGAGGGCGCTTTGAGGGCGCTTTGCAGCGCTTTTAAAACTTTTTCGGGCGCTAGCGGGGGTTAAAAGCTCCCCGCTAGTGACCTAAAAGTGCCGCTAAAACGACAGTAAACGCCGCTAAAAATAGGGGCACTTAACCGCCGACACCCCCAACACCCCAATATGAAAGTGCCCTTAGTGTATCCCTAGGGGGTTTTTGCTACTGTGTGGGGGATGGATTCACTAGATGAGCAGAGTGCTCCATGTTCCTGGTTAGCAGGAACACAAGATCACTCTGTTCATCTCTGACAGAATGGCAGTCTGCCTCGTTTACATAGGCAGACCACCGTTCTATCTCTGTGGGGAGCGATCGAAGGTGGCCGGCGGACATTGCTGATTTTCTGGCAGTGCCCCTCCCAAGACTAGACTCTGGATCCGCCCCTGTGCTGTGGGGATGTTTTTCAGCAGTCAGGACTGGAAAACTGGTCAGAGTTGAGGGAAAGATGGATGGTGCTAAATACAGGGATATTCTTGAGCAAAACCTGTACCCCTGTGTGTGATTGGAGGCTAGGACGGAGGATCACCTTCCAGCAGGACAATGACCCCAAACACACTGCTAAAGCAACACTTGAGTGGTTTAAGGGCAAACATGTAAATGTGTTGGAATGGCCTAGCAAAGCCCAGACCTCAATCCGATAGAAAATCTGTGGTCAGACTTAAAGATTGCTGTTCACAAGCGCAAACCATCCAACTTGAAGGAGCTGGAGCAATTTTGCAAGGAGGAATGGGCAAAAATCCCAGTGGTAAGATGTGGCAAGCCCATAGAGATTTATCCAAAGTGACTTGCAGCTGTGATAGCCGCAAAAGGTGGCTCTACAAAGTATTGACTTTAGGAAGGTAAATAATTATGCGCATTGACTTTTTCTGTTATTTTGTCCTATTTTTTGTTTGCTTCACAATAATAATAATTAAAAAAAATCTTCAAAGTTGTGGGCATGTTCTGTAAATTAAATGATGTAAATCCTCAAACAATCCATGTTAATTCCAGGTTGTGGGGCAACAAAACACGAAAAATGCCAAGGGGGGTGAATACTTTTGCAAGGCACTGTAGAATCAATTTAAATTTGAAAAAAATAGAAAAGAATATAGTAGAATAGAATAGAGAATAACACAATAGTATAGAAAAAACAACATAATAGAATAGAATGCATATAACCATCTTCCTATTCTAATCTATAATTTTCTATTCTATTCAAATTCAAATTGAATCTGTTTGCATTTTGGGAAATGGTTATATTCTTTTTAATCTATTCTATCCTATTCTATTATATATTTTTTAAATTGTATTCTTTTTCTATTTGTTTATTCTATTTTTTTCTATTATATTCTTTTATTTTCTATTCTATTCTTTTCTATTCAAATTTATTCTATTCTAAATTCGAATTTTGGAAAATGCTTATATTCTTTTTATTCTATTATATTCTATTATGTTGTTCTTTTCTATACTATTCTGTTATTTTCTATTCTATTCTAATCTATTCTTTTCTATTCTATTCACAATCAAATTGATTCTATTTGAATTTTGGGAAATTGTTATATTCTTTCTATTCTATTTTTTTTTTTTATTCTTTTCTTTTCTATTATAGTCTATTCTATTATATTCTTTTTTCTATTCTATTCTTTCCTAATCTATTCTTTTCTTATGTATTCAAATTCAAACTTATTCTATTTGAAATTCAAAATTCTTTTCTATTCTACTTATTTCTATTATATTCTAGTCTATTCTGTTCTTTTATTTTCTATTCTATTTTGTTCTGTTTTACTCTATTATATTCTATTTTTTTATTTTCTGTTATAATCTTTTCTATTCTATTCTATTTTTTCATTCTATTCTATTCCGTTATTTTCGATTCTATTGTATTTTCTTTGGAAATTTGAAAACTGTTTGAATTTGAAAACATTTCAAATTCGAATTTCATCCGAATTTTTTTTCCCGTTATTTCGGATTCGTTTAAATTCGGTACTACTGTAATTTGGAAATTCGGATACATCCGTATTGCCGAAAAATGAAAATTCATCAGAATTTCAGTTCGGAACGAAACAAACCGCACACGTCTAAGAACCATCATCTCCCCTTCTCCCAAGACCTCCTACTCCAGTGGTTCTCAACTCCTGTCCTCAGGACCCTCCAACAGGCCAGATTTTAAGTATTACCTTGGGGAGATGCAGACTAGAATACGGCAATCACTGAGCAGCAAATGATATCACCTGTGATGTATTTCAGTTATCTTGCAAACCTGGCCTGTTAGTGGGTCCTGAGGACCGGAGTTGAGAACCACTGTCCTACTCTCTAGCTCCCTTATTACCTCTTCCCTTGATCATCTCCAGGACTTCTCTTGAGCCTCCCCCATCCTCTGGAACACCCTATTGTAATCTATCCAGCTGTCTCCTACTCTATCCAGATTTAGGCGAGCCCCGAAAACCCATCTCTTCAGGGAAGCTCATCCCACATCTGATTCACAACTGGACACTATACACAATATTGTCAAAAAGTATTGGAACACCTGCCTTAAGTGTTTGTTAACCTAGAAAAAAATGGATCCTGTTCCCTTAAAGCATGTTATACAGCATGGTGCTTGTGCTGTGTAATTTGGCCCCCCCGTATCACCTAAAAAAAATTGGCTGATCCTGCCTGGCTATGCCCTCCCCCTGTAAACTGACCACGGTTTATCATGGCTGCTAAGCCCTGACACTGTGGTCAGTTTACGTGCCTCCGTCACCCGCAGCCTGCTCTCTGCTCTCCTGTGCCCTCCTCCCCCCTCCCTGCCTGTCAGCTCTGTCCACTCCGCGATCCTCCCCTCCGGATGCAATCAAATATATACTATGATCATGCCATCCCATCTGTTAACGCTATATGCCCCTGTGCTGTATACAAAAGATGCAGATTATACCTTATATGAGAGCGGTTCCCGGTGCTCACGTGACTCCTCGGATCTCTCTCCTCCCGTCAGCGGCAGTACTTGGCCCCGCCCACTATAGCTGTCAGCCGGAGAGAGCAGAGAGCTGAGGAGTCACATGAGCGCCAGGAGACTCTCCGATATAAGGTATAATCTGCATTTTTTTTAATATACAGCACAGGCACGGGGGCACACAGCATTATATAACAGAGAGGATGGCATGATCATATTATAGTGGGTTAACAACTACTTTAACACCCACGTGAACTTTTATGGCATCCCAGCCTTAGTCCGTAGGGTTCAATAATAAGTTGGCCCACCCTTTGCAGCTATAACAGCTTCAACTCTTCTGGGAAGGCTGTCCACAAGGTTTAGGAGTGTGTCTATGGGAATGTTTGACCATTCTTCCAGAAACACATTTGTGAGGTCAGGCACTGATGTTGGACGAGAAGGCCTGGCTCGCATTCTCAGCTCTGATTCAATCCTAAAGGTGTTCTATCGGGTGAGGTCAGGACAAGTTTCTCCACCCCAAACTCGCTCATCCATGTCTTTATGGGCCTTGCTTTGTGCACTGGTCCAACACATTCAGTGGAGGGGGGATTGTGGTGTGGGGTTGTTTTCCAGGGGTCAAACACTCCTAAACCTTGTGGACAGCCTTCCCAGAAGAGTTGAAGCTGTTATAGCTGCAAAGGGTGGGTCAATCAATATTGAACTCTACGGACTAATGCCCCGTACACACGGTCGGATTTTCCGATGGAAAATTTCCGATCGGAGCGTGTTGTCGGAAATTCCGACCGTGTGTAGGCTCCATCGGACATTTTCCATCGGATTTTCCGACACACAAAGTTGGAGAGCAGGAGATAAAATTTTCCGACAACAAAATCCGTTGTCGGAAATTCCGATCGTGTGTACACAAATCCGACGCACAAAGTGCCACGCATGCTCAGAATAAATAAAGAGATGAAAGCTATTGGCCACTGCCCCGTTTATAGTCCCGACGTACGTGTTTTACGTCACCGCGTTCAGAGCGATCGGATTTTCCGACAACTTTGTGTGACCGTGTGTATGCAAGACAAGTTTGAGCCAACATCCGTCGGAAAAAATCCTAGGATTTTGTTGTCGGAATGTCCGAACAAAGTCTGACCATGTGTACGGGGCATAAGACTGGGATGCCATTAAAGTTCATGTGCGTGTAAAGGCAGGCGGCCTAATAGTTTTGACAATATAGTGTATATATAGATAGATATATACATATACCCTGTTTCCCCGAAAATAAAGTGATGGCTGCAATATAAGCCCTACCCCCCAAATAATTCCTAGTTGAAGTCCTTGTAGGTCTTATTTTCAGGGTAGGGCTTATTTTCAGGGAAACAGGGTAGGGCTTATTTGGGGGGTAAAGCTTATATTGCAGCTATCACTGACAATCACGCTAGGTCTTATTTTCAGGGAAACAGGGTATCTATCTATATATATACTGTATATATAATTATTTTTTTGTAATATATACA
This sequence comes from Lithobates clamitans, assembly GCA_037952925.1. Taxonomy (NCBI): domain Eukaryota; kingdom Metazoa; phylum Chordata; class Amphibia; order Anura; family Ranidae; genus Lithobates; species Lithobates clamitans. The sequence continues at coordinate 1,288,586 of JBBGZY010002390.1, read as the reverse complement.
TCTATTTATCCTTGTAAGAATGTGATCTACATTTGTCATTGCAATATTTTCTCGCTTTAGACTTGTACAGAATAACTTTCCTTTTTCAATTCAGCTGGCGTCATCACTAAAGTTTAGTATAGTAATAACACTTTCTAATCCAGGATTAAACCTTTTTATTCCCCCTCCAGACTGTCAAACTTCAAACATTGTCTTTCGCTGTATTTTTATGCAGATGTATGGACATTTGCAGTTTTATATTGTGCCAGTGACAGAAAAAATTACTGGAAGATTTTTTTGCCAAGGGTTTTAAGCAAAATGAGAATTCTGCATATATGAATACTTTTTAAATGTGAATAGAAAAATAATTTCAAGAGGAGTGCATTTGTCATCTGATCCGCAAACCGCCCTCACGGACTCAGCAACAACCTAAAATTATCCACCATTTAAACAAGATTCTATTTTCCACCTTCTAGATCTCTAGGTATTATTGGTAATCTTTATATAGACTAAAATGAAGGTGCTGCTAAAAGGAAAATTAGAAAGTGTATATTTAAAATGTTGTAAATCCCTTCTATACATGCCATAGGTGCGCGCAGCCTATTGCATTAGGGTGAGTACCCTAGAGCACAAAGACAGAGCAGAGCAGTGCATGGTGTCACTAGTTTTTATTTTTATTATTTTTTTAACATTTTATTTTTTTACAAATTGTATTTTTTCAATTATTTTTTCACAATAATATTTTTTAAAACACCGCCCCGTTGTGGGGATTTGGTGAAATATCAAGGGTCTAAACAGACCCCTGATGTCTCACTTTTGAGACAGAGAGAAAAGTGACTGAGGACACAGATTCCCCAGTCTTTTTTTTTTCTGCAGCCTCAGCTGCACTGGATAGTGAACGAATGGTAAGTGCCCTGTGGTGAGCAGCTTCCTGTTCATTCACAAACTGAAGCATAGTAAACATAGTTCACAGGAGCGACTGATACAGATCATTCACTGAATTCATTCAGAAAAGGAAGTGGCCGGTAAATGAAATATTTATCGGCCCCTTCCCACATCCTCCATCCTGTAACATCGTCCACAGCAGCTGGCAGGAAAGGAGAGGAGGGAAGCTGGCAGCAATGCAGGGGGGAGACAGGGGGCACTAGGAACCAGGGGAAATCAGCACTGCACAGGGCGATTAGGGTGTGCCCAGGCACACCTGGCACACCCCGTGCACACACCTGTTATACATGCACATGTCCCTATTTTTTATTCCTTTAAGGCTCCTTGGACAGGGGTCTGGCCATCTGCAGTGTGTTCCTCCTAGTGACTTAGTGCATCCGGGAGGGACAGGTACAGCACGCTTCAGGCAGTCTGCCAAAGCCTATGGCAGACTGTATTCTGTATTCTGGACTTTTGTCCCTGAACAGACAGGGCCCTAAATGCTGTTACCACTCGGTACAGCTTTTAGCCCCATCCAGCTACAGCCTGTCATATACGTAAGTCTTTCTGAAGCCATGACTGTACGATCTGTCATGGACTGGGTATATTCTGCCGAGAGACTTATATGCAAGCTGACTCACCTCTGATTGTGTTCCTGTTTCTGTCTTTGCTTCTGTTTCAAAAAGCCAATATAAAGGAATATTCGTGGTAAAAAAAGCACTTGTGGGTTTAACCAATCTTGTTTTTTTGTACAATTCTCCTTTAAGGGGGAGTGGCAAGGGGGTGTGTCCTATACCTGCATACTTTTGCTGATAGGTGTCCCTCATTCCCATCTCAAAAAGTTGGGAGTTATGCTTTATGACTACAGTGTACCCATAGGTGTGCGCAGCCTATTGCATTAGGGTGTGCACCCCAAAGCTCAAATACATATGCATTTGTATGTGTACTGATGGTGTCAGTAGGGCAGTGGACAGTGTCAGTAGTTTTATTTTTATTCTTTTTAAATTATTTTATTTTGTAACATTTTTTTTTTTGGATGAAATATCAGTGGTCTAAACAGGGAGGAATATGCACCACACAAGGCGATTAGGGTGTGCCCAGGCACACCTGGCACACCCTGTGCGCATGCCTATGAGTGCACCCATCTTCTGATGGCTCCTTCCAGCAGGATAATGCACCATGTCACAAAGCTCCAATCATCTCACCACCGGACAATGAGGTCACTATACTCCAATGTCCTCCACAGTCACTAGATCTCAATCCAAAACAGCACATTTGGGATGTGGTGGAATGGGATATTCACATCATGGATGTGCAGCTGACAAATCTGCAACAGCTGCTTGATGCTATCATGTCACTATGGAGCAAAATCTCTGAGGAATGTTTCCAACACCTTGTTGAATCTATGCCACGAAGAATGAAGGCAGTTCTGAAGGCAAAAGTGGGTCCAACCCGGTTAAAGGTGTATTGCACTTAACATGGAACTAAACCCTCCTATGATTTTCAGCCAAGGAAGCTGCCATCTTAGCCTCTGTTTGATCTTCAACTTCCATGGTGCGGCACATGTGGTCAGTTACGACACCAGACATTTGATGGTTTGACGGTCTGACAGTTTGGTTGAGAGCCCCAATAAATGTGACAGTTGCATTCTCAGCACGTCCCGGGAATGCAACTGTTTTCTGAAACTGTGAAATCGATGGGTTTAGTTCCGCTTTAAAATTGGTCCTTTGGCTCAAGTGAAATGATTGTGTCAATGAATAGTTTTTTCGAGGTCTGCCCGAACAAAGCACATTAGGACAATGATGTAATCTGAAAATGCTCCAGGCTCCCGCTTTGATCACTCACTTAAACTGTACATTGTAACTTTCTGACAATTCACAAGTGATCGGGAGCAGCAGGGGGTGAGTTTATTGAAGCATGTATGAACAAAGCAAAGAATATCAAGGCTTTCAGGTTTTAACATCATGGTGTCCTCCTGGACCAGCATCTGAAAATGGATTCTGTTGTCTGAGCAAAGATGGTGTCTACGTTTAGAGAAGAAGGTAGATGATAAAAGGCATTGTCAGGGGACAACTGTGACCACTTTAAGCCGTAATAAATACCCGTGTTACACTTTACGTAACCTGCATGCCAAAAAATATATATCTGTGCCGTACCTGGTGGATGAGGCTGCCGAGATGAGGAAGACCTCTCTTACACCTCCGTCTCGGGGCCCCTGGTAGAATGCACAGGTGGCATGAGATCGCGGAGTGGCATAGGTGCCCGAGGGTCTTGCCCTTAGTGTAGATCAGCAGAGCGTTCACTCTTCAAGCAGGAGCAGAGGTAGGTCGTAAGTGGTAAAGGGTAAAATTGGCTGGGAAGCAGCAGGTGAACAGTAGGGTGGAAGAAGTGTCTACTGGCTGACAACAGAAAGAAGATGAGTGAGCTTGGCCTGGACAGCAGACAGGTATTCACTGGCTGGCAGCGGGTAGGTGTTTAACCGCTTCAGCCCCGCAAGATTTTACCCCCTTCCTGACCAGAGCACTTTTTGTGATTTGGCACTGCGTCACTTTAACTGACAATTGCGCGGTCGTGCGATGTTGTACCCAAACAAAATCGACGTCCTTTTTTTTCCCACAAATAGAGCTTTCTTTTGGTGGTATTTGATCACCCCTGCGGTTTATATTTTTTGCGCTATAAACAAAAAAAAGAGTGTCAATTTTGAAAAAAAAAAAACGCATTATTTTTTGCTATAATAAATATCCCCCAAAAATACATTAAAAAATATTTTTTTCCTCATTTTAGGCCGATGTATTCTTCTACATATCAAAAAATCGCAATAAGCGTACATTGATTGGTTTGTGCACAAATTATAGCATCTACAAATAGGGCATAGTTTTATGGCATTTTTATTATTATTTTTTTTTTTATTAGTAATGACAGCGATCTGCGATTTTTATTGGGACTGCGACATTATGGCGGACACATCGGACATTTTTGACACTATTTTGGGACCATTGTCATTTATACAGCGATCAGTGCTATAAAAATGCACTGATTACTGTGTAAATGACACTGGCAGTTAAGGGGTTAACCACTAGGGGGCGGTGAAGGGGATAAGTGTGTCCTAGGGAGTGATTCTAACTGTGGGGGGGATGGGCTTCTACTCACATGACAGCGATCACTGCTCTTGATGACAGAGAGCCTGTTATCCCCGACTCTTAAAGGGGACGTACAGGTACGTCCATTTGCCCACCACTGCCATTGTGCAACTGGTTAAAACAAATAGATAGGCAGTGTGTGGAGGAGGGGGCAGAGCAGAGGTGGCTCTAGGCTTTGTGAGGCCTTAGGCAAAACTTACAAATGAGGCCCCACGGACTGGGATGCTCCGTGATGAGGCCACTATTCCTCAGGCTGCGGGCAGTATCCGATTTGCCCGTCAGCTCCTGGGCCACAGAGTCCCAGTGGGGGTAGGCGGAGCCGCCGGCGTCAACTTCAGTGATTGAGAACAGGCAAACTAGGCGGCCGCGAGGCCCCTGTGAGTGCAAGGCCTTAGGCGACCGCCTAATTTGCCTGATTAGAGAGCCGCCTCTGGGGCAGAGTTAGGCACGCCAGGTCAGAGACTGTTAATTGGATGGGGTACAAGCATGTAGACTGGAGCAGGGTCAGGATATAGGCTGTGGTTGGTAGCAGATAAGCAGTATGAGGAAGCAGGAACAGGCAGAGTAAGCCGGGGTGAGTACAGGCAGAGGACAAGTGGTAGTGAGGACAATCAATGGTAATTAAATGCAGATAGCAGGTCACAGGGAACACTGTAGATGAGACAGCATCGAACCAGAGCAATGGCTCAGTTTAACCACTTCAATACCAGGTACTCCCCCCCCCACCCCTTCCTGCCCAGGCCAATTTTCAGCATTCAGCGCTGTCGCATTTTTGAATGATAATTGCGCGGTCAAGCAACACTATACCCAAATAAAATTTTTATAATTTTGTTCCCACAAATAGAGCTTTCTTTTGGTGGTATTTGATCACCTCTGGGGTTTTTTTTTTTTTTTGGCTAAACAAACAATAATGAAAGACAGGAAAAAAAAAGTTTTTCTTTGTTTCTGTTAGAAAAGTTTGTAATTAAGTAGGTTTTCTCCTTCACTAATGGGCACTGATGAGGCTGCACTGATGGGCACAGATGAGGTGGCACCAATGAGTTGGCACTGATGAGGTGGCACTGATGATGGGTACTAATATGCAGTACTGATGGGCACAGATGAGGTGGCACCAATGAGTTGGCACTGATGAGGTGGCACTGATGATGGGTACTAATATGCAGTACTGATGGGCACTGATAGGTGGCACTGATATGCAGCACTGATGGACATTGATAGGCAGCACTGATGGGCACTCATAGGTGGCACTTATGGGCACTGATAGGCGGCACTGAAGGGTACTTATGGGTGGCACTGATGGGCACTGATAGGCACTGATATGTGGCACTGATGGGCATGGATGAGCATTGATGGACACTAATGGGTGGCACTGATGGACACTGATAGATGGCACTGATGGGCATCACTGATTAGGAGGCACTGGCATTCATTACTGATGGGCAGTTGGGTACTAATTGGCATAATTTATGGGCACTGATTGGCATACTTTTTGGGCACTCAGTGGCATCCCTGGTGGTCATGGGTGGCAACCGTATACTGCATATATACGGCGGCAAAGCGGCTCCTCTGTGTAGGATGACGTACCTGATCACTATGTCTGCCTGGACCCGCCGATCGTTACCCAGGAGAGGCAGAACGGCGGTCTGTCTATGTCTGTCTATGTAAACAAGGCAGATCAGCGTTCTGTAAGTAGGGAAGGTAGCGATCATGTTTTTCTGCTAAGCAGGAACACAGATCTCTGCCTTCCCACCGTACAAGCACCTCCCCCACACAGTTAGCAAGCACTCCCTTAGGACACATTTACTCCCTTTGATCTCCCCTGATGTTAACTCCTTCCCTGCCAGTTTTATTAGTACAGTGACAGTGCATATTTTTAGCACTGATCACTGTATCAGTGTCACTGGTCCCCAGAAAGTGTCACTTAGCCTAGGTTCACACTTGTGCGATGCGGGAACCAGTGCCATTACAGCTCCGGTTGCCGCATCGCATCTCTCCCGCACGCAGTTCACACTGCCCTCTGAGAACAATACAATGTTAACGACACCCCCAGATCGGTTCACAGATCGCAGTGCGAACTGTGAACTCCCACAGGAATCAGATCGCATAGGTGAGAGCACCCATGCGAACCGATTTCAGTGTGGGGGGAAAAAAGTCCCTACACTTTTTTTTGTGTGAATTCAATGCGAGTTCAGCCATACAACTGTATGGCTGAACACGCATTGCACAGGCATCGCATGCGATCGGCCCCGTAGTGCCGGTGTGAATCACACGCGATGTCTGTGCTTGCACAAATGTGAACCTAGGCTGAGAGTCCGATTTGTCCGCCACAATGTCACAGTCCTGCTTTAAGTCGCTGATCGCCGCCATTACTAGTAAAAAGCAAAAACAAATAAAAATTCCATAACTCTATCCCATAGTTTGTAGACAACTTTTGAGTAAACCAATCAATAAACACTTATTTTACCAAAAGCATATAGCAGAAATTATATTCACCTAAATCGATGAAGAAATTGGATTTTTTAAATTTTTTTGTTGGATGTGTTTTATAACAGAAAATAAGAAATATGTTTTTTTTTTAAGAAATTGTTGGCTTTTTTGTTTATAGTGCCAAAAATAAAAACCACCAGAGGTGTTCGACTACCACCTAAAGAAAGCTATATTTGTGAGAAAAAAAGGACATGCATTTTATTTGAGTACAGTGTCGAACGACCGCACAATTGTCAGTTGAGTTAACGCAGTACCGTATCGCAAAAAATGGCCTGGTCATGAGGGGGGTAAATCTTCCAGAAGGCATGTGTTAAAGAAAATAAAATGGTCTTTTAAAAATATAGGGCAGGGGGGTCATTGTCGGCATCCAACAGTACAAGGAATGCCATAAGAAGTATAGGAATACAATCAGAGCAGCTAAAATAGACCACAAGAGGCACATAGTGGAAGAGAGTAAAAAAAAATCCCCTCAAATTTTTTAATTTATAAAAAGTAAAAAAAGCGAGGTCAGAACATATTGGCCCCATAAAGGATGATGAAAGGAAGTTCTTTACAAGTAACAAGGAAAAGGCAACTGCACTAAATCCATTCTTCTCAGTTTTTACAAAGGAAAAGGAGGGATATAGTAATTAAGACTGTAACATTAGTAATACATCACTGTAACAGACTTGAAAAAGCCGGTGTCTGAAAGAGACTTGAAAAAGCTTAACACAAATAAATCACCAGGACCAGATGACTTACACCCAAGAGTCCTGAAAGAACTCAGTCAGGTTATAGCCAGGCTGTTATTGATAATTAAGGACAGCATACTGATCGGAATGGTACCAGCTGATTGGCGAAGGACCAGCGTGGTACTGATATTTAAAAAAGCGCAGAGATATATGCCTGAAAACAACAGGCCAGTCAGTCTAACATCGATAGTATGTAAACTATTTGAGAGGGTAATAAGGGACTATATCCAAGAATTTGCTGATGAAAACAGGATCATTAGTTGTAATCAACATGGATGTACGAAAGGTCGTTCTTGCCAAACCAATCTGTTAACATTCTACGAGGAAGTGAATTCCCATCTAGATAAAAGAAGGCCTGTGGATGTGTTGTATCTGGATTTTGCAAAAGCATTCCATACAGTCCTCCATAAATGCTTAATTTACAAATGGAGGTCTGTAGGCATGGACCATATGGTTTGTTCATGGATACAAAACTGGTAACAGGAGCACGTCCAAAGGGTGGTGATAAATAACGTGTACTCAGAATGGTCTGGAGTGGTAAGTGGGGTACCCCAAGGCTCTGTCCTGGGACCAATTCTGTTTAATTTATTCATAAATGATATAGAAGTTGGTATACATAGCCATAGTTGCCAACAGTCCCGATTTTCCCGGGACAATACCGGATCGGAGGCTGTCCCGAATCGGGATTTGCCCAGGGAAAATCGTGAGTGTTGGCATTTTACCTTTTTTTACAGCTGGCTTCAGCAAAATGGCCGCTGGAGCCGCCACTGCGGCTAGATCGCTCCCCCTTGTGTTCAGTGGAGAGAGAAAGGGGGCTCGATCCGTGCAGCCAATAAATTGGCTTCCCCTCTCGCACGGATCGGCCCCTCCCCTCTCCACTGAACACACGGCGCCGGTGGCCGCTCATGCTGTAATGAATATGTGCTGCCGGGGCCTGGGGGGCGTTATGGGAGGGGAAGGTCTGCACTGAGGGGCGTCTGCACTGAGGGGGTCTGCATTGATGGAGGGGGGTCTGCACTGAGGGGGTCTGCACTGAGGGGGTCTGCACTGAGGGGGGTCTGCACAGGGGGTCTGCATTGATGGAGGGGGGTCTGCACAGGGCGTCTGCACTGAGGGGGTCTGCACTGAGGGGGGTCTGCACAGGGAGTCTGCATTGATGGAGGGGGGTCTGCACAGGGCGTTTGCACTGAGGGGGTCTGCACTGATGGAGGGGGGTCTGCACTGAGGGGGTTTGCATTGATGGAGGGGGGTCTGCAATGAGGGCGTCTGCTCTGAGGGGGTCTGCACTGAGGGGGGGTCTGCACAGGGGCTCTGCATTGATGGAGGGGGGTCTGCACAGGGCGTCTGCACTGAGGGGGTCTGCACTGATGGAGGGGGGTCTGCACTGAGGGCGTCTGCACTGAGGGGGTCTGCATTGATGGAGGGGGTTCTGCACTGAGGGGGTCTGCACTGATGGAGGGGGGTCTGCACTGATGGAGGGGGTCTGCACTGAGGGGGTCTGCACTGATGGAGGGGGGTCTGCACAGGGCGTCTGCACTGAGGGGGTCTGCACTGATGGAGGGGGGTCTGCACTGAGGGCGTCTGCACTGAGGGGGTCTGCATTGATGGAAGGGGTTCTGCACTGAGGGGGTCTGCACTGATGGAGGGGGGTCTGCACTGATGGAGGGGGGTCTGCACTGATGGAGGGGGTCTGCACTGATGGAGGGGGTCTGCACTGAGGGGGTCTGCACTGATGGAGGGGGGTCTGCACTGAGGGCGTCTGCACTGAGGGGGTCTGCATTGATGGAGGGGGGTCTGCACTGAGGGGGTCTGCATTGATGGAGGGGGGTCTGCACTGAGGGGGTCTGCACTGAGGGGGTCTGCACTGAGGGGTCTGCACTGATGGAGGGGGTCTGCACTGATAGAGGGGGGTCTGCACTGAGGGGGGTCTCAACACATTGTACATGTTGTACGTCACCGCGTTCTTGACGTTCCGAATTTCCGACAACATTTGTGCGACCATGTGTATGCAAGACAAGTTTGAGCCAACATCCGTCGGAAATAAATCCAAGGATTTTGTTGTCGGAATGTGCGATCGTGTGTACGCGGCATTACACTTACATATTTTACATAGAATGCGTGTATTGTAAAAGGAAAAAAAAATATTGGATGCTATCTTTCAGTCATCTTGTCTGTCATTATGGACCATCAGCGATGCTCTTTATAAAGTATAGTGCCTCTAATGCATTACGCGGCTGGCCATCATTAAAAGGCAGTATCCATCCAGCGTACTATAAGAGATCCCTCTCTTTGTGGTGTTGTGCGGAGCGGACTCTAGGCGGGGGAATAGCTTGTTGCTCTGACACTTTGATGAATCAGCCCCACAGAATAACATAACATGATGTCTCATTTTTCTCTGGCACTGAAAATAAAAAAAGATGGCCCTTTGATGAATCTAGCCCTTGGGGGGCAATGTATCAAATGCTCTCAGCTGGAAAAATGAAGAATAATAAAATAGCACAGTCACTACATGCCATTAAACAGAACTTCCTGATGGGATTGCATTGCTTTCTCCATTGTATAGATATTCCATATAAAACATAAAGCTGAAAGCCAGGCAGATATAAAAAAAATACACACTACTTACTCCAGCTATGTATTCATTAAAAAAAAACCATTAATAGTATTTTTAAATGCAGCTTGTCTTTGTTTTAGCTTCTTGTTATCCACTGTAACATAAGACTGGGAAAGGAGAGTCTGCAATTTGAGCCAATCACATTCTAGAGCATAAAGCCTAAACAGACATGCCCTGGACGGTGAATGAACAGGAAGTGCTCTGTGCTGAGTGGCTTCCTGTTCATTCATAAACTGAAGCCTAATTAACACAGCTTACTATGCTTCAGCTATGAATGAACACAGTGAGTGAGTGTGTGCTCACTGTGTTCATTTAGAAAAAGAAGGGGCTGGTAAATGACATATTTACTAGCCCCTTACCCCACTCTCCATTCTGAAACATCCCCCCCACAGAAGCTAGGGTTGGGGGGGGGGAGGAAAGGAGGAAAGCTAGCAGTACTGCAGGGGGCGCAACACAGAGGGAAGCCCAGGCAATAGGGGAATCAGCACCACACACAGTGATTAGGTTGTGTCCAGGCACACCTGTCACACCCCCTGTGCATTCCTATGCTCTAGCGCATGGCATAGCGCTGTTGATCTAACACTGTGAATTTTCTTAGGCTGTATTTACACCTGAACGTATTGTTTTCAGTCAGAAAGTCGCACGATTTTTACGGCAATTTTTGCTGTGGATTTTGCCGCAAATTTGCACAGGTCAAAGGGTCACCAATGTAAAAAGCAACAAAATGGCCAAATCTCCCCGAATTGAGCTACAAAAAAAAGCTCCAGAACTTTTTTGAGCTTCAGGCGTTTGGCTTCAGGCGCTTTGGAGTGGAGATGTGAACCCTCTCCATAGAGAATACTTGATTTTATCTCCTCCAGCGTTTTGGAGCGTCAGGCTTCAAACTACAAAACGCTGAGGTGTGAATGGGGCCTTACAGGTGGTGGGAGCTCATGGTGGATGACTTGTTTCTATGCTGCTGCTCCATCACAGTTCATTGATCAGGCTGGAGGAGGACCTAGACCCCCAGGTCTCTTCAGCTGGGCCTCTTCCAGCTGTCTGTCTTTGGACTGCTTCCTTACATCATGTGTTTTAGTTTTATTCATTTTTGGATTATGGATTGGCCTCTCTTGTATCTCCAGCCCAGGCCCTAAAAGTGAAACAGAGGGCACAGAGGAATAGGAGGAACACGAGTGCCTGCAGATGTAGATCAAGGGACTTGCAGCAGGAGATGCGGTTCCAAGGAAACAGGAGAACCATCAGGTCAGGAGCAGTAACCGTGCACAGTAGTCCAGCCGAGGTTAAAGAAGCACTCTACTTGGGTTGCAGGGCCGGGACATGTGACTGGTCAGAGCTTTCAGCAGACTTGCGGCAGAAACACTCAGCTGGGCACAGAACTTCAACAGCAGAAAGCCAGGCAGACACTTAAATGGGTTAGGAAGCCAGGATCCAAGACAGAAGCGTGGTCACAGGATTAACCAGGGCCATCAACAGGTGGGCAGCGAGGTACCAAACCAAGAGGAGAGTCAAGGTCAGGTACAAGCCGACTTAGGAACTAGCGACAATTCAAAAGCAGGATCCGAGATCAGGTCAGGATTAAGCCAGGTCAGCAACCAAGGAAACCCATTGGAAATATGCAGGTCACAGGGAACAGCTGAAGACCAGTCATCATTTTAGCACAGGCAGGTGCATCCTTAAAAAGTCGATCTGGCGCCAACATGCACTGTGTGTGCACCCATGTGCACATTCCCGTGTGCATTCCTGATTGCCATTCTGCAGAGATTTATGTGCTCATGCGCATTTCTATTAGCCAGATGTCTCACAAGAATTCCATGACAGATTTGCTGTGTGTTAGCTCCAGGTCATGGTCCTCAGGATCCTCACACATAGAGGTGAGCAAGCAGATATAGCAGGTAGGGATCAAGCAGAAACGTAGTCAGTAAACAAGCCAAAGGTTGGTAACAAGTGGTAGCTGGATGGGATCAGATGGAGGCGTAGTTGATGAACAAGCCAAGGGTCAATAACAAGTGGTAGCAAAGATCAAGATAGCAGCAGGTATGCAAGGAGCAAGATAATGACTGAAGAGAGCACAATATTCTGGCAAACAGGACATGTAGAGACATGGCTTAAATCAGGAAGTTCATGGGAGGAGCAAAGGGTTCAAGGTTCACTAAAAACAAAACACAAAGCAAGGTTGTCCAAAGAATCAGGTAGGTGGCTGTCCAGCATCTGTGGTGGTACAGCGAGAAGAGCCAAAGCCAGACATTGCAGAGGTCGCTGGTTCAGACCTGGATCCCGACAGAGCTGGTGAAGTGACTGTCCTGAAGAGCCAGGGGACTTCATGGGGCTTTGGTCTGCTTTTCCTGAAATGCTATTTAAACGTTGTGCCCACTTTAGCTCTGGGAACTGGCTTAACAACTCAGATGCTAGAAGGCCTTTTAACAGTGCTGCATTTCTTATCAATACCTGATCATTGTTCACGCCTCCAGGGTGCAAAATCCTGTCTGACATTGACAAAAGTTGCGAACATGGCATTTTACTAGTTAACAAATAACTTTCGCTAACTGACTGAATACTTTGAGACATAATCACTTGCCTTGGTCTAAGAATACCAAGATTCCCCCGTGCTGAGGCCCGATAGATTTGTACATAGATTTGCAAGTAATTAAAAGCTGGCCTGAATTTGGTTCGGTTCTATTAAAATCAGGACTCAGAGGGGTTCATATCACATCCTCATGTAGACTTAAATTAACCTGTCTACTTATAATTATAAAAACGAAGACGGTTGCTGTTATTATTCATCTTCTTCAACTTTTCAGAATATTCTGAAGTTCATACACTGGTGGGTTCAGGTTATCACTTTTTTTTAGGTGTAAATGAGAACAAAGCTTGATAACTACTGACTGATAGATCCTTCGGCATTCAAACAGGTCATTCCTAATTCCTCTTCTTGCATTTTTTTACTGTATGTACAGCATTTTCTTTCTTAAAGTGGAACTGTATGGAAGAATTTTTATGTAGCATGTCCCATGATGAACAAGGATCCCCCCACTTCTGCACAGCCAGGCACACTGAATCTTTACAGGTAAACAGAGTCAGGGAACAGTCCATAGCTTTATTTTTGCTGTTTATTAGGGTGTTAAAAACTTGCATGGGGATGGGAGGTTATGAGATGCCCACTTGACTTCAACAAACTTTAGGGACAACTTCCTATATACAGGTAAATACAGACTCCTCTTCAACTTTCCTCCTGCACACACTTTTCTTCTCTCCCGCTCAGCCTCTGCTGATTCCTGGGGGAACTTGACAGACTCCTTGACAGTTCAGTAGTGGCCCATTACAGGCAGGAACTCACAGTCCCTTAAAAGTGGCACACATGGAGTGACACGGCATGTAACTTTCCCTTCTGCTTTCTTTGTGGCCACTGATCCCAGCACCACCTCTTAAGGCAATACCAGCCCACCTGGCTGCAGCTGCCTCTTTCACCAGCCTTCCCAGCTGCCTCTCTCTACACCAGTCTGCCCAACTGACTCTTCACCAGCTCACCCAGCTGAATCTCTGGAAATCTCTCAGGGGAAAGGTAGAAGACTTAAGCCCATTGCTGTCTTCAAGGGAGAGTGGCTACATGTGGCAGTCTCCCCCCTTTGTTGGTCCCCACCAGTGTCGAACTACTCACCCTGTCCTCTGTTTGCTCCCATGCCTCCAGGAAAGCTTCCCCTCCTTGTGAATTTGGCAGGATCCTTCCAGCATCTGAGCCCTGGCCCACGGCAGGACACCCCCCCCCCAGACTAGGGAGTATTCCTCAGGGCCATCGACAGCCTACTCAACACTGTATCTCTACCTTCCACCGGACTGCCCTACTGGCATGGCCCATTGTCTAATTATGAGGTAGTCTTTGCCCCCTGCCAGCCCATTTCTGGGGATTGGATGAGGCTCCACAATATATCCTAACCCCCACTCTCTAGTTCTAGAAGGTTCTCCAACCCTCCAGACCGGGGGGGGGGGGCACCAGAGAGAGCTGCCAAGATGAGTCATCTAGCCCTGGCCTCTAATAACCCTGACCCAATTTAATGACTCAGGTTGATGGGGACAAGGGCCTCTTCCCCACAACCCTGGGCGGTGGTTGTGGGGGTCTGCGGGCAGGGGGCCCAGATCCTGGTTCCCCCATGTGAGTGAGTACCCCTACCTATTTACCAAAAAAATTTAAAAAGTGAGTAAAAACACAACACGAGTTTTTGACAATTACTTTATTAAACCCCCCCCAAAAAACAAAAAACAACCCCCGGTCTCGTTGAAGGTTCCTGCCGTCTTCCTGTTCCTCCATCTGACATTTCTTAAATGGCAAAGGGGTGGGGTCATCCAGCGACATCACTGGGTGGCCCCGCTTTTTTGTGATGTCATCGACCAAGGAATGCTGGGTTGTTGACATCACAAGGGGCGGGGTCACCAGATAACATCACCAGATTCCGATAAACCCCCTGCTCGTAGACCCCCACAACCAAAACCCAGGGTTGTGGGGAAGAGGTCCTTGTCCCCATCAACATGGGGACAAGGTGCTTTGGAGCAGCCCCCATGTTAAGGGCATTTGGCCTGGTGTGGTTCAAAAGTTGGGGGGGGTCGCTTGCCTTCCCCATTTCCTGGCCTGCCGGGCTGCATGTTTGAATAAGGATCTGGTATGAATTTTGGGGGGACCCCACTCTGTTTTTTTTTTTTTTTTTAGATTTAGGCGTGGGCCAAATCCATAGGCCTGGTATGGATTGGGAGGGGGGCATGCTGTTTTTGTTTCTGAATTTTCTATTGCGGCATTCTTTTGTTTACATTTCAGCCCCCCCCCCCCGCTGACAGCTGATGATTCATTGGTTGTTAAGGATGCAGCGGCTGGCTTCCCGGTCCGCTCTTAACAACCAGCCAATCTTCTTCACACAGAATTCGAATTGGTTGATCATTTTTCGACCAATCCGAATTCAAATCGTTCCAAAAATGTGGAATTCGTTAGGAAACGAATATACATAATTAAAATAATTTCAACTATTTCATTCAAAGATTCAAATGCATCTTAATCTACGAATAACCAAAAATTAGTCAGAATCTAAATTCAGACCGAAACGAATTGCACATGTGTACAGCAAACGCCTTCCATGTCTTGTCTGGCAGGGCATGAGACCTGTTATATTTTTTCTATGTTTTAATAATACTAACAGATCTTGTCGCCACCCCCCCCCCCCTCCTCCCTAGCCTGTGACTGGACAGTAAAAGGAGAAGCAACATACTGATCAGCTCATCTCTCTGCTCCCTCCTCCTATCAGCATGTTCATTGTTAGTACATAAGCACTGCAGCACACCTGACTGGCTCCTTGTGCTGCTTGTCCCTCCCGAAGTCTGAGCCTGACTGTATAGGGATTGCAATTTGCTAATACGAAGAAAAATTTGGAAACTTACAATGTTTGAGTTTAAGAAAAAGACATTAAATGCTGTATTTATGAATACAAGCTGATGAAGATCACATCACATTTTCTTATCTCTTCATACAGAATATTCTGAAGGTTTCACAAACTTTTTGTTAGGATTCTGAAGACTTCTTGTAGTAATTCTTTGACTATGGATTTGGCGTGTTGCCAAGGCACATTTATTAATGTGAGCATTATGAAGACAACAGTTAATTATTACTTTGCATTATGAATTATTTTTACATACATTTAAATTAATTGCCTAGGCTTCATTGTAAATGCATACTTTCCCTAATTAAAAGGTTGCTTCGTATTCACAATATTAGCAGTTTCATTAACCTGCAGCAGATAAGACAACTTCCCTGGGGGGAACGCTGAGCTCTCCGGCGCCAATTGTAAGGTTATTTTTTTGCTGCTCTCAGAATATATGTTTACATTTTAATGATGGTTTAGGCCATTTATCTAAGTCCCTTTAAATCGTTTGATGTAGAAAATCCCTCTCTGTGCTGTCAGTTGGCTATAGAGGGTGCCAAAAACATTACAGCCGTGATTATCTTCATTTCCAAGAACATAAACACATTACTAATATTAAGAAAAGTCACCATGATGAGCAAGAGATGTCTATAGTTACACCAGGGTGGATAAAAATCGATGATTTAAAAAAAAAAAATCGGATTTATTATTTATTTATTATTATTTATTTATTTATTTTTTTCTTATTACAATCGATTTTTTTTATTTGTATCAAATTTATTTTAATAAAATGCTGTTGGAGTAAAAATCTATCTAAAGATAGTTTTTTATTTAAGATACATTAATAATTTAGTTTATTCAGCATAAAATGGAGCTTAGGTATGTAGCATGAGGCTGTGTATTCTGCAATATTTACATTTTTGGTAAACTCATTCGATGAATACAAGCTCTGCAAGCTGAGATAACATGCATTGCATTGATGCATTCACACAATTTCACAGTAACCATGGGATAAACCTTTGGGGATATTCCTTTATCCCATTGTTTTGCAAATCTATGTACACTACAAACTGTATGATTGAATCAGTTCTGAAATCGCTGTTTTACTAACCTGACAGCTTATTATTCTAAATAGGAAACTTTCATTTTGTTTGCAAATATTAAAGATTCTACCAGCAAGAATAAGTCCTTACATCTAGAGCACCTGTCATTTCAGATCCATCATGGCAGTGCCTGTTAGCGGCATCCACTCACTGCTGCCGCCACGTCCCTCCCCTTGTTGTGTCACTGCCACATCACCAGCCTTCCCATTAAAGTGAATGGGACTGTCGGTGAGTCAACAGCGGGTCAGAGGAGGAGCCACTGCGGTACAGAAATTACAGTTGCTCTTTAAAAATTATGATTTAAATCGAGTGGATTTAAATCAAATCCACCCTGAGTAACACAGAAAGTCACAATTCCCTAAAGCTTATCAGTCCTTATATCTGGTGGCTGCATTAGTTTTCTTTTTTCAGGTTTTTCTTTCTGATCCTGCCAGCAACACACTTCCTGTCCTAGATGACAACGCTCACTCACTGTACTGTATGTATGGAGGAGCAGTGTGGTCACCCTGGAGCAGTGTTTCACAACCTTTTGTTTTTCATTCAAGGCACCAGTGGCGGCAAATTTTTTTTGTGGAGGGGGCAGCAAACAGTATGCCACCCCCCTCCCCAGTTGGTCGGTCGGTAGCGTGGAGATTTTTTTTGTGGGGGGGGGGCGGCAAACAGTATGCCACCCCCTCCCTGGTTGGTCGGTCGGTAGCACCCCATCACCGACGGCTTCCCCTGCTCGGCGGCGGCCTCCAGTTCTCCTGCTCTCCATGGGTCATCATGGTGATGGCGGCTTCCGTTTCCTCCCTCCTCCTCGGCGGCCAATGGAAGTCTTCTCTTTTCGGCAAACGGGTCCTGTGTAACTTTGCCTAGTATGTGTATGTATGAATGTGAGTTAGGGATCTTAGATTGTAAGCACCTTGAGGGCAGGGACTGATGACAATGTATATGGAAAGCGCTGCGTAAATTGACGGTGGTATATAAGTACTTGAAATAAATAAGTTAATGTATGTGTTCATACCTTAAACTTTTCTATAAACTGGAAAAATAGAGTTGGCTTTACTTTAAATCTATGGTCTATAAACTGGAAACATTTTGTTGGCTCTGCTTGAACCTATGGTCTATAAACTGGAAAAATTTAGTTGGCTTTACTTAAAGGGGTTGTAAAGGTAAAAATTTTTTTAAAAAAAAATAACAAACATGTTATACTTACCTTCACTGTGCAGCTCGTTCTGCACAGAGTGGCCCCGAACCTGGTCTTCTGGGGTCCCTCGGCGGCTGTTTCAGCTCCTCCCCGCAAGCATTAACCACCTTAATGCGAGCTCCCTCGCATGGTGGTTAGTACTTGCGGGCGCGCTCCCGTGATACAGCCGGCGGCTATAGCCGCTCACTGTATCACTCGGCCCCGCCCCCCAGAGCGCCGTGTCATTGGATGTGATTGACAGCAGCGCGAGCCAATGGCCGCGCTGCTTCCAATCCATCCACTGTAGCCAATCAGCGGCCAGGGTGAGCGGAGGAATAGATGTCGGGAACGAGAAGCTGACTTTCGAGGCGTCAGGTAAGTAAAACGGGGGGGCTGGGGGCGACGGTATTGTCAGAAGTTTTTTCACCTTAATGCATAGAATGCATTAAGGTGAAAAAATTTTTACCTTTACAACCCCTTTAAACCTATGGTCTATAAACTGGAAACATTTAGTTGGCTTTACTTAAAACTATAGTTCCAGACAAGTTAAGCTATGTATTCCTAACTTAAAGAACTATGGTCTATAAACTGAAAAAAATTGAGTTGGCTTTACTTAAAACAACAAAGTTGAAAACATGAAAAGTCTAATGAGTTTGACAAAAATAAGTGTAGTTGACAGTACTTAAAAAACTGATGCAAATAGTTGCCTCAATTTTTTTGGGTGTACAATATTTTTACAGTGTACCTGGAGGTGTTCTGCATACAGAATGTGTACAGAATGCTCCCTAGAAATATAATTTCCTGCTGGTGGGATTGGCTCATAAACAAAAGTAGAGTTACTCTTTAAATAGATATGTTACACTGGTCTACAAATTTTGGGAAATTATCGGTATCCGAGATAAACATTTGTTAATTCTTACATATTTTGATTAGATAAATTGGAAAACAGGTGATAAAAGTGCTGGTTGGCTAAAGTTTTCAAGATAGCAAAGGAGGACCCTCCTAAGGGATTTTAAAGTCCCAGTCTATTTTGGTAAACAAATACATCAAAGAGTACTACAAAGTAAAAAAATAATCCAAATTTTATTATACAATTACTTAAAAACAACAATGAGTTAGCTGGTGTATTGATATAATCACCCTAAATGTAAGTGTACAATGTTCATATAAACTATTGGTGTCACAAATGAAACGTGACAATCAAATACAATACCAGCTGACGCGTTTCAAGGTTATTTCTTCACGGTTGCAAAATGGTAAAACAAAAGCACTTCTAAAGATAAAAAAAAGCATACAGGTATGAGTAAACAGACAAAATCACTCTTATGCCCTGTACACACGATCGGACTTTCCGACGGAGAATGTGCGATCGAAGCTGCTTGTTGTCGGAAATTCCGACCGTGTGTGGGCTCCATCTGACTTTTTCCATCGGAATTTCCGACACACAAAGTTTGAGAGCTGGATCTAAAATTTTCCGACAACAAAATCTGTTTGCGTAAATTCCGATAGTGTGTAGACAATTCCGACGCACAAAGTTCCACGCATGCTCAGAATCAAGCAGAAGAGTCGCACTGGCTATTGAACTTCCTTTTTCTCGGCTTGTCGTACGCGTTGTATGTCACCGCGTTCTTGACGTTCGGAATTTCCGACCAACTTTGTGTGACCGTGTGTATGCAAGACAAGTTTGAGCCAACATCCGTCGGACGGATTTTGTTGTCGGAATGTCCGATCGTGTGTACAGGGCATAAATGTTATATAAGTATACCAGTTTGTTCTACATATATTGTTGTAACAGTTACATGCTATTCAGGGAAGAAATACTTATACAGCGGCCAAGATTAACCACTTCAGCCCAGGAAGATTTTACCCCCTTCCTGACCAGAGCACTTTTTACAATTTGCCACTGCGTCGCTTTAACTGGTAATTGCGCGGTCGTGCAATGCTGTACCCAAACGAAATTTGCATCCTTTTTACCCACAAATAGAGCTTTCTTTTGGTGGTATTTGATCACCTATGCAGTTTTTATTTTTTTGCGCTATAAACAAAAAAAGAGCGACAATTTTGTAAAAAAAAAAAATATATATTTTTTACTTTTTGCTATAATAAATATCACCAAAAAAGTTTTTAAAAAACGAATTTCTTCATCAGTTTAGGCCAACATATATTCTTCTACATATTTTTGGTAAAAAAAAAAAAAAATCGCAGTAAGCGTATATTGATTGATTTGCGCAAAAGTTATAACGTCTACAAACTATGGGAAAGATTTATGGCATTTTTATTATTTTTTATTTTTACTAGTAATGGCGGTGATTTTTAGCAGTACTGCGACATTGCGGCGGACAGATCAGATACTTTTGACACATTTTTGGGACCATTGACATTTATACAGCGATCAGTGCTATAAAAATACACTGATTACTGTGTAAATGTCACCGGCAGGGAACGGGTTAACACTAGGGGGCGATCAAGGGGTTAAATGTGTGCTCCTTGTCTTTGCAGGGGCAGATAGATGTGGCCAGTGAGACCGTCTTCAAGTTGGCCGCACTCATCCTGCAGGAGGCTCGAGGAGACTACAGCAGGATTACGCTATGGTGTCTCCCTTTCTTTTCCCGGGGAACCTCTGAATGGGAACCATCCCCTAACTTGGAGTCTTATACCAACCTCCATGGTTTGACCGATTTCTTGTGGCTTGGTGGAGTAGCGATTATTATCATCCCCTCTGGTTATATGAAGTGGAGAGTCGTTCCCTACCAGTCCATCCAGTTAAAGGCCCCGACTGGGTTAAGGTCGCAAGCTTTCTTGTGCTTGCCTTATGGTAAGCGCGCACTTTATTTTGAGCTACCACGGAGGTGCGGTGGAGAAATGTTTTATCTTAAATATTCATCTTGAAGACTGGTGTTTGAACCTAGGTCTTCTCACAGCACTGTTTATGGACTATCTACTTGCTATGTTTAGGCTGTATTAGTTAATATTGGTTTATTTTCTGTGATAATTTTTTGTTAAAATAATTAGATTTATTTCACTATTTTATATTATCTATTCACTCAGGAATATCAGCGCTGCTATTTTTGTTATTGTTTATGTTAATGTGTGTATCTCACATAGAGCGGCTGCTTATTTATGATGTATTTTCTTTAATTCTTTTTTTCACTACCTTGGTAATCATTTTTTGGTTTTTCACAATACTTTAATTCAAGACACAATTTATTAGAAATTTTGGTGCACTATAGCGCGGTATTCTTTCTAATATATTTACTCACAAAATGCAACTGACAAAGGCCATAAACACAGTGCATGGACATGCACAGAACACGGGGTACAGCTAACGCATTTCGGGGGTGCACCCCCTTCCTCAGAGCTCAGTCTTCCATTTCTGTTTTTCGTGTAGTTCCTTTCAGATTACCTCATCTGAGGAAGGCAGCATCCACCCAGTTTTGGATACCATCTATATCTTTCACACCACCAGGGGTGTTGCTAGGTCTGCAAAAGATCTGGGGCTAGAGCCCATAGCAGTGGTCACCAACCCCTTTTTGCAGGTTGGGGGGGGCACGCCAGTGGTAAGCAATTTTTCTATTTTTCACGGGCAAAGGCTTGTGTTGGCGTTTCATTCATCATGGCACCATGGTTGATATGGTGTCAGGGTGATCGAAGCGCATTGTTTCTATTGTTACATTCTAATATATAATGAAGTGGTTCAACTCACCATAATGCAGAATCAGTGGGAGCCCTGGGCGTGTCACTTGCCACATCTCCTGCCGCCAGATGCATCATGTCACTTGCCACCGTCGCCTGTCACCAGATGCAGCTTTTTAACTTGCCATCGTCACCTGCCATTAGATGTGGATTGTCACTTGCCATGTCGCCTGCCACCAGACGTGGATTGTCACTTGCCACATCACCTGCCACCATTTGCAGATTGTCACTTGCCATGTCACTTGCCACGTCATCTGCCACCATTTGCAGATTGTCACTTACCACCATTTGCAGATTGTCACTTGCCACGTCACCTGCCACCTGATGCGGATTGTTACTTGCCACGTCACCTGCCACCATTAGCAGATTGTCACTTGCCACGTCACTTGCCACTAGATGTGGGTTGTCACTTGCCAACTGATGTGGATTGTCACTTGCCATGGCAGCCAGTGCCACCAAATGTACATTGTCGCTGCATTGGTGGCAGGCTGGCAGCACTGGTCCATTTAGTGAGGGCAAGAGAGCGGAGATGCGGGGCAGGCAGTGAGAGATGATGTAATCTCTCTGCTCCCCGCCGCACATCGCTCCCACATTGAAGTGGCCCAGCTATAAGGGCGGAAGAGTGGTGGAGCGGGCGGAGAGAGATGATGTCATCTCTGCTCGTCCACCCGCTCGTCTCTCTCCTCCACCTCTAATGCAGCCTGCCCGCCGCATGCCGCGACCCTGCAGCAAGAGACTCGGGGCTATGGGCTCCAGATTTGGGGCTCCAGCCTCGATAGCCACCCCCTGGCGACGCCTATGCACACCACCATTTTATCTGACATCTGTTACTGCACACCTTGGAAGACCTATTAGCGCTGGAAGTGGCTGTGTTTTTTGTGTTCACATATGGTTTCAACAGCACAGGAGATCATAAATGTTTGGAGTGTGCCTATGAACTCGGATTGAAAATTTGGGAGTGTGACGCTTCTATTTTCTCACTATCTTGGTCCTGCACCTTTCCTCCCTCCTATCACACAGGACTGTGTAGCATTGGATGTTCAGGCTTTTTTAAACCTTTCTCTTCTAAAGAAGGACTTATAACATTGCACTAATCAATGCATATGCTGAGATGTTTATGAATAGTATTGTGTTTTAAATGTTATGCGCGAGTCTGTTTTCAGGTTTATGCATTTTTGTGATATCACACATGAGAGTTGCTACTCTTTTTTGACCTATTTCAATTAATTTATTTGATTATTTAAAGTGCGTTTTTTTTCCCCCTTACATCTTCCAGAAGAACAACCATCTCCGAAACTGCCCAAAAATAGGTGTGCCAAGCTTGTAGCTTCATACTCAAAAAAAGACTTGAGGCTGTAATTGGTGCCAAAGGTGCTTCATCAAAGTATTGAGAAAAGGCTGTGAATACTTATTTACATGGGATTGTTTTCATTGTTTATTTTCAAGAAATTTGCAAATATTTCAAACAAGCTTCTTTCACGTTGTCATTATGGGGTATTTGTAGATAGGTATAGGTTTGGTGGTGCTGCCCGTCACCCGAAGAGTCACTCTTTCCGGGTGAATGTGCAAGCAGGGAGGGTGTTTTTTTTTTTTTTTCACTTCCGTCACCTGAAAAGGGAACCACTATTTGGGTCGCTTATCCCAGGTGGACAGTGGGGTAAAGATTATCCGTGTTCTCTTTAACAGAGGGTATTTGTATATTAATTTGTGCTCCTATTTCAGTGATATTTTTATCCCTGTGATTACTTTGCGCTATAGTATTGAAAGTGCAAGTGCAAGATTATAATATATTTCTTATCAGGTCTGCAGGTGCCTTCCAGTTAGATTGGAAATCATCCACAAGAAGACCCTGATCATGCGTGACTAATAGTTCCTTGTAAAAAATATAAAGTGATGAAAGATAAACTTAAAAATACAGTAAAAATAGCCCAGCATCTATTGAGCTAAGGAGGAGGTGATCGTCCCGTGAACTGCCTAGACCAGTGATGGCAAACGTTGGCACCCCAGATGTTTTGGAACTACATTCAGTGGCGTCTCCAGCTTTCATATTTAGGGAGGGGGAAAAGGGGGGACAGGGACAAAAGTAGGGGGGTAACTATAAAATGCAACTATATATATATATATATATATATATATATATATATATATATATATATATATATATATATATATATATATATATATATATAGCCTGGGGCCCTTTACTACGATCCCACAACGGGCCCTTTCACATGCAGTGAGTTCCCTTCCTACTGTATTGGGGCCCCCCAGGGTGGCAGAAAACAAGAGATATATGTCACCAGCATACCAAGAAAATATAAGGGTCCAAAGCAGTGGGAGAACTATCAGGGTTGCAAAGGTTGTCTTGCCACCGGGCCCTGGTGTTCTGCCACTGTGGGGTTCCCCAGCCTCCTCTTGCTGTCCTGCCCCTGCTATTGACAGCGCTGGTCTGGCATCTCTTGGAATTTACAGGCTGGTTCTCCTGTCCTAAGGACGGGAGAAATCAGTCTGTTTTTTCAGTAACTGAGAGTCCTGGTGGAGTCCTTCCTGCAACTCGCTCTTCTCCCTGCCAATGAGGATGCAAGAGAAGGAGCAGATCGGGCGGCCGTGGTTGTGTGAGTGCTCGCATTATGCAGTGTCAGCGAGCAGAGGGAGGGGGGAGGAATCACCTGCAGGAGCTGCCTGGGGACGTTCTCCCTCTCAATAGAGACTGTGTTACTCCAGCGGCGGCCCGAGTAAGATGAGGCGCATCCGCTACAAATGCAAACAAAAGACATTGCCTTTTTGTAAAAAAAAAAAAAAATAATTAATTGGGGGGGGGGGGGGGGGTTACATGGTGGGGCACAGCATAATGTTGGGGGGGGTCAGGGCCCCCTCTGGCCCCCCCCCTAGGGACGCCATTGACTACATTTCCCATGATACTCAACTACACTGCAGAGTGCATGAGCATCATGGGAAATGTAGTTCAAAAGCATCTGGGGTGCCAAGGTTCGCCATCATCGCCCTAGACACTCACTACACGCTTTCTACCCCTGCAGGGGTGCAGGGTTCTGGTGAGTGTGGACCTGAAGGGGAGCACGGAAGTTACTTGTTTTATGGTACACCCGTGACCAAAACCAGGCACGGACCACACTGTTTAAAGCACAAAAGTCACTGGAAATTCTGACACTACATGCAATAATTTTTGGACTTCAAAATAGAAATCTTAATTTAGGTGTACCAAATTCTGTTGCTGTTTTTTTTTTAGAAATCTTTCACTGGACTTTTATTATGTCTTTTTCATTACACTTATTTGTACTGTATTTTTAAGTTTATCTTCCATCACTTTCTAAAGATTGCATTTATATTATTTACAAGGAACTATTAGTCACGCATGATCGGGGTCTTCTTGTGGCGGATTTCCAATCTAATTGGAAGGCATATGCAGACCTGATAAGAAATATATTATAATCTTGCACTTGCACTTTTAATACTATAGCACAAAGTAATCACAGGGATAAAAATATCACTGAAATAGGAGCACAAATTATTATACAAATACCCTCTGTTAAAGAGAACACGGATAATACTCTTTACCCCACTGTCCACCTGGGATAGGTGACCCAAATAGTGGTTCACTTTTCAGGTGGCAGAAGTGAAAAAAACACCCTCCCTGCTTGCACATTCACCTGGAATGAGTAACTTACTGTGACGGATCACTCTTCGGGTGACGGGCAGCACTACCAAACCTATACCTATCTACAAATTCTTTTTAAGGGGGTTCCAGTTGGGACTACCTCAAGGGAGGCAGCAGCCCAGTCCATACCTAAGCACAACTAGATATATATTATGGGGTATTGTTTGTAGAATTTTGAGGAAATAATGAATTGAATCCATTTTGGATATAAGGCTGTAACATAACAAAATGTGGAAAAAGTGAAGCGCTGTGAATACTTTCCGGATGTACTGTACATGATAGTGTCCTCCTCACACCCTCACAGTAGTTTCATCCTCTGTCCCCCTTCATATTACCTCTCCACATCAGTATCCTCCTCCTGTGCCCATAGCTCCCAACTGTCCCTGATTTCGAGGGACTGTCCCTGATTTGGAGCAATGTCCCTCTGTCCCTCTTTCCTCCTTATTTCTCCCTCATTTTGGTCTGATCCATATAGTTGTATATAAAATTCACTTTTTATCTATCAAAAAGTGTTTCCCAGCGCTAAACCTTCCATCTGATTTCTAAATTGCTGCATTTGTAAATTCCAAAAGCCATCATAAAGGAATAGTAATGGTAAAAAAGCACTTGTGGGTTTAACCCATCTAGGGTTTTTTTTTGCACAGTTCTTCTTTAAGGGGGTGTGGCAAGGGGTGTGTCCTATGCCTGCATACTTTTGCTGATAGGTGTCCCTCATTCCCATCTTGGGAGGTATGCCTGTGCCCCTTTCACCTCTCCAGTCCACAGGCACATCAGTGTCCTCCTCCTGCGCCCCTTTCACTCCTCCACATCAGTGTTCTCCTCCTGCGCCCCTTTCACTCCTCCACATCAGTGTCCTCCTCCTGCGCCCCTTTCACCTCTGTAAAATCAATACCCTCCCCCTGTGCCCCTTTCACCTCTCCAAATCAGTGTCCTCCTCCTGTGCCCCTTTTACCTCTTCCCATCAGTGTCCTCCTCCTGTACCCCTTTTACCTCTCCACATCAGTGCCCTCCTCCTGTGCCCCTTTTACCTCTTCCCATCAGTATCCTCCTCCTGTGCCCCTTTTACCTCTTCTCATCAGTGTCCTCCTCCTGTGCCCCTTTTACCTCTTCCCATCAGTGTCCTCCTCCTGTGCCCCGTTTACCTCTTCCCATCAGTGTCCTCCTCCTGTGCCCCTTTTACCTCTTCCCATCAGTGTCCTCCTCCTGTGCCCCTTTTACCTCTTCCCATCAGTGTCCTCCTCCTGTGCCCCTTTTACCTCTCCACATCAGTGTCCTCCTCCTGTGCCCCTTTTACCTCTCTCCATCACTGTCCTCCTCCTGTGCCCCTTTTACCTCTCCACATCAGTGTCCTCCTCCTGTGCCCCGTTTACCTCTTCCCATCAGTATCCTCCTCCTGTGCCCCTTTTACCTCTTCCCATCAGTGTCCTCCTCCTGTGCCCCTTTTACCTCTCTCCATCACTGTCCTCCTCCTGTGCCCCTTTTACCTCTCCACATCAGTGTCCTCCTCCTGTGCCCCGTTTACCTCTTCCCATCAGTATCCTCCTCCTGTGCCCCTTTTACCTCTTCCCATCAGTATCCTCCTCCTGTGCCCCTTTTACCTCTTCCCATCAGTGTCCTCCTCCTGTGCCCCGTTTACCTCTTCCCATCAGTGTCCTCCTCCTGTGCCCCGTTTACCTCTCTCCATCAGTGTCCTCCTCCTGTGCCCCTTTTACCTCTTCCCATCAGTGTCCTCCTCCTGTGCCCCGTTTACCTCTCTCCATCAGTGTCCTCCTCCTGTGCCCCTTTCACCTCTTCCCATCAGTGTCCTCCTCCTGTGCCCCTTTTTCCTCTTCCCATCAGTGTCCTCCTCCTGTTCCCCTTTTACCTCTTCCCATCAGTGTCCTCCTCCTGTGCCCCGTTTACCTCTTCCCATCAGTGTCCTCCTCCTGTGCCCCGTTTACCTCTTCCCATCAGTGTCCTCCTCCTGTGCCCCTTTTACCTCTCTCCATCAGTGTCCTCCTCCTGTGCCCCTTTTACCTCTTCCCATCAGTGTCCTCCTCCTGTGCCCCTTTTACCTCTTCCCATCAGTGTCCTCCTCCTGTGCCCCTTTTACCTCTTCCCATCAGTGTCCTCCTCCTGTGCCCCTTTTACCTCTTCCCATCAGTGTCCTCCTCCTGTGCCCCTTTTACCTCTTCCCATCAGTGTCCTCCTCCTGTGCCCCTTTTACCTCTTCCCATCAGTATCCTCCTCCTGTGCTCCTTTTACCTCTCCACATCAGTGTCCTCCTCCTGTGCCCCTTTTACCTCTCCACATCAGTGTCCTCCTCCTGTACCCCTTTTACCTCTTCCCATCAGTATCCTCCTCCTGTGCCCCTTTTACCTCTCCACATCAGTATCCTCCTCCTGTGCCCCTTTTACCTCTCCACATCAGTGTCCTCCTCCTGTGCCCCTTTTACCTCTCTCCATCAGTGTTCTCCTCCTGTACCCCTTTTACCTCTTCCCATCAGTGTCCTCCTCCTGTGCCCCTTTTACCTCTTCCCATCAGTGTCCTCCTCCTGTACCCCTTTTACCTCTCCACATCAGTGTCCTCCTCCTGTGCCCCGTTTACCTCTTCCCATCAGTATCCTCCTCCTGTGCCCCGTTTACCTCTTCCCATCAGTGTCCTCCTCCTGTGCCCCGTTTACCTCTCTCCATCAGTGTCCTCCTCCTGTGCCCCTTTTACCTCTTCCCATCAGTGTTCTCCTCCTGTACCCCTTTCACCTCTTCCCATCAGTGTCCTCCTCCTGTGCCCCTTTTTCCTCTTCCCATCAGTGTCCTCCTCCTGTTCCCCTTTTACCTCTTCCCATCAGTGTCCTCCTCCTGTGCCCCGTTTACCTCTTCCCATCAGTGTCCTCCTCCTGTGCCCCTTTTACCTCTCTCCATCAGTGTCCTCCTCCTGTGCCCCTTTTACCTCTTCCCATCAGTCTCCTCCTCCTGTGCCCCTTTTACCTCTTCTCATCAGTGTCCTCCTCCTGTGCCGCTTTTACCTCTTCCCATCAGTGTCCTCCTCCTGTGCCCCTTTTACCTCTTCCCATCAGTGTCCTCCTCCTGTGCCCCTTTTACCTCTTCCCATCAGTGTCCTCCTCCTGTGCCGCTTTTACCTCTTCCCATCAGTTTCCTCCTCCTGTGCCCCTTTTACCTCTTCCCATTAGTGTCCTTCTCCTGTGCCCCTTTTACCTCTTCCCATTAGTGTCCTCCTCCTGTGCTGCTTTTACCTCTTCCCATCAGTGTCCTCCTCCTGTGCCCCTTTTACCTCTTCCCATCAGTGTCCTCCTCCTGTGCCCCTTTTACCTCTTCCCATCAGTGTTCTCCTCCTGTGCCCCTTTTACCTCTTCCCATCAGTGTCCTCCTCCTGTGCCCCTTTTACCTCTCCCCATCAGTGTTCTCCTCCTGTGCCCCTTTTACCTCTTCCCATCAGTGTCCTCCTCCTGTGCCCCTTTTACCTCTCCCCATCAGTGTCCTCCTCCTGTACCCCTTTTACCTCTCTCCATCAGTGTCCTCCTCCTGTGCCCCTTTTACCTCTCCCCATCAGTGTCCTCCCCCTGTGCCCCTTTTACCTCTCTCCATCAGTATCCTCCCCCTGTGCCCCTTTTACCTCTCTCCATCAGTATCCTCCCCCTGTGCCCCTTTTACCTCTCCCCATCAGTGTCCTCCTCCTGTACCCCTTTTACCTCTCTCCATCAGTGTCCTCCTCCTGTACCCCTTTTACCTCTCTCCATCAGTGTCCTCCTCCTGTGCCCCTTTTACCTCTCTCCATCAGTGTCCTCCTCCTGTGCCCCTTTTACCTCTTCCCATCAGTGTCCTCCTCCTGTGCCCCTTTTACCTCTCTCCATCAGTGTTCTCCTCCTGTACCCCTTTTACCTCTCTCCATCAGTGTTCTCCTCCTGTGCCCCTTTTACCTCTCCACATCAGTGTCCTCCTCCTGTACCCCTTTTACCTCTTCCCATCAGTGTCCTTCTCCTGTACCCCTTTTACCTCTTCCCATCAGTGTTCTCCTCCTGTGCCCCTTTTACCTCTCCACATCAGTGTCCTCCTCCTGTGCACCTTTCACCTCTCCCCAGGCACATCAGTGTCCTCCTCTGCCCCTTTTTTATTATCCCCTCACAAGTGTCACTGTCCTCACTCCTCTTTTTGGCTCCTCCTCTGCTGTGGCGACTGGTGAGGAGCCGCTGTGGCACCGCCGAGAATGAGTGCCTTCCATTCAAAAATTATGCCGGGCGGTGCCATTACATTACTGCGCATGCACCGCCCGGCTGAGCATGTACGAGCTTTCCCGAGCCCAGCAGGCTCCGGAAGAGCGAATACACAGTTGCATGGACGATCCGCAGCCATCTTTTTTTACGGGCGCCGCTGCCCGTCACAGGCATTTATTGTCACCACAAAAATGGAATGGCTGCCTGTAAATTAACGGGTGGTTGGAAACACTGCCCCTCCCTCAGGGGCAAGGCCTGCAGGACCGCATTGTTATTCAGCATAACACTCGAACTGTCTTCAACAGTCCAGGATGGGTTCCGGAACCTACTTGTTTAACTGTTTAACATGTTTTAGGTTTGTGTTTAAGACTCTAATGTTGTCGCTATCTCCTAATGGAGTATACGTTAAAGTATATAGATGTATTTTGTGTGCTCACATATACTATATCTGTCTTCAAGATCTTCTATCTTTCTATACATGTGGAAGAATGCTAACTGAGACATGTTACTTTGTTTTTTATGAAAAAAGATTATATATCTAAAAAAAAAACAAACAGCAATGGCGTCCATCCATATAGCAGGGGAGCGGCCCACACAATTATCCAAAAGGAGAACAAGCGAGAACCACTGAGGTGCAGACCAGAGGCAACCATCAGAAGCCAAAGAAGGTCTGAAGGAAAAGAGCAAAAAATAAAGAGGAGGGGGGGAAAAAGGGATAAAATGTACTAATTCTTACATATTTTGATTAGATGAATTAGAAAACAGGTGATGTAGGTGCTGGTTGGCTAAAATTTTCAAGATATTTTGCAATAAAGATATTTACACAGGCAAGTATTTTTTGCCTACAAGGGAGGGAAGTGTCTGGTGATCATGATGCATCGGTGTGCTCAGCCTATTGCATTAGGTTGTGCACCCCCAAGGCTCAAATACACATACCTTTCTATGCAGCCACAGCTGCACGGGACGGTGAATGGATGGGAAGTGTTCTGTGCTGAGCCGCGGCAAACTGAGCCGAAAGTGGGAGCAGGTACCTGTCAATACCAGACATCCCAACCCTTAAAAACTCATTTCAGGGAGGTGGTAAACTCATTTCAGGGAGGTTTTGAGCCACTGCTGAACCCCCCCCCCCAAATTAAATGCAGCCTCACCGTGCCCATCATTGCAGCCCTACCGAGCCCATCATTGCAGCCTTACTGTGCCCATCATTGCAGCCCTACCGAGCCCATCATTGCAGCCTTACTGTGCCCATCATTGCAGCCTCACTGTTCCCATAATTGCAGCCTTACTGTGCCCATAATTGCAGCCTCACCGTGCCAATAATCACAGCCTTACAGTGCCCATAATTGCAGCCTCGCCATGCCTAAAATTGCAGCCTCACTGTGCCAATAATTGCAGCATTACCGAGCCCATAATCGCAGACTTACAGTGCCCATAATCGCAGACTCACTAGGGAACAGTGCCTGGATTACACAGCAGGCATCCCCCGTTGTGTCTCGGAATTTAGTGTAAAAACTTAGGCCACGCTGTGACAAAAGTCAGCGGAGGGGGGGTGGAGGCAGACAAGCGAAGCTTCTCTTTTTGGGAAAAGCCCTGGGAAAAAAGGTAGATTTTTTTAAAATCAGATTTCACTCAGTAAGCAAAGCTAAGTGACAACTCTGAGTCGGCTGACCTCACATCCAAGATGGCGGCACCAAGCAGCGATCTAGGAGCTTTTTGATATTTACACAAGGGAGGTGTTACAGGTAAATAACATGGATAAAATACGTTAAATTCACATGCGGCAGGAGCGGCCGGTCCATAAGGGGCGCCGCCCCCCTAGTTTGCATGTGGGGTGCCTCACAGGTTTCTATGATTTTCTTTTTTTCACAAGCCACATGATTAGAGCCTGAGGCTCTGATTGGCTTGAAATAGGTTGGGCTCTGAACCCACACACATTTGACACTAGCGAATCAATATTCACTATTGTCTTCCGGCTTCTCCTCCCGCCCAATCAGGACAGGAGGTGGGTCAGGTTGCCTGGGAGGAGAAGCCGAGGAAGCTGGGGTGCCGCAACAGTGGAGGGGTGAGTGCAGACCTGGGGGGGGGGGGGGGGTTGTTTGCTGCCCCTCCAAAAAGTTTAGCATCAGCCGCCACTAATACAGTATTATTATTATTAATATTATACAGGATTTATATAGCGCCAACAGTTTACGTAGCGCTTTACAACTTGAGGGTAGACAGTACAAATACACTTAAATACAGTAGGAATCAGAGGGCCCTGCTCCTTAGAGCATACACTCTAAGAGGGAAGGTCAAGAGATACAAGAGGTAATAACTGTGGGTGATGTGCTGATTAAGAAGATAAATGTACAGTTGTTAGGTGGGGGCCAGATAGGCTTCTCTGAAGAGATGAGTTTTCAGGGATCGTCTGAAAGTGGATAAAGTAGGAGAAAATCGGACGGATTAGGGTAGAGCATTCCAGAGGATGGGAGAGGCTCTGGAGAAGTCCTGAAGGCGAGCATGGGATGAGGTGACAAGGAAGTTTGAGAGCAGGAGGTCTTGGGAGGAGCAAAGAGAACGATTAGGTTGGTATTTTGTGACTAGGTTAGAGATGTAGTTGGGGGCCAGGTTGTGGATGGCTTTGTAAGTTATAGTTAGTATCTTGAATTTAATTCGGTGACTGAGTGGCAGCCAATGGAGGGATTGGCAGAGGGGTATAGCAGACGCTGAGCGGTTTGTGGGGTGGATGAGCCTGGCAGCAGCGTTCATGATGGACTGAAGTGGGGATAATCTTAGGGGAGGATTGTTGTTAAGCTGAATGGTCTGGTGACAGGGTCCCTTTAAGTGACTGTCAACAGATGCCAGGCGATGTACAGATCCGATCCAGTCTGTGTAACGCGCTCGCCATTCCTGCCATTAACTTGATTAAAAAAAATAATTAATTAGGTGCCGCCTGGCTATTACAATTATCAGTGCTCTGTCTCCTCACACCACTAATCTGCACAAACACCTTTCTAATGAAAGCCTGGATGCCATTCTCGGGGTAATCCATCACCTGATATTAGACATGACATGACAGCGCTCACCATTCTACACCAATTAGAACTTTTTCTGAACAAAAGCCATTAAAGGAAAAAAAAATCCTCCTGGTGCAGTCCATCTGAGAAGTCAGATTCATCCTGGAAACGCTCTCTGCTCTTCTGAGAAAATACAGCAAAATAGAGACATACGCCCCCATTAACATCACTGTGCGGGGGAAATGCGCGCATAACTGTGAACGCTAACGTGCAAAGCAAAAATGCGTGTCCTTCTTGTTGACATTCATTCTTCATGGCAGCTTGCTGACACACATGTGCTGTAGTGCGCCAAAACACATGGTAACAAAGTATGCGTTTAAAAAGAAAAAAAAATGTGCACGCACTTCTTTGGGATGATTGTTGTGCATAGGCACGCTATAGGCATCTGTCTGTTGCAATTGTAAGTTGTATATTCAACAGATTTTTGCATTGTAATATTAGCTGTTTATGACATGTATAGGCATCTGACTGTTTGTACTTACTTCATAGAGTTTCTATATCCTATCTACCCCTGAGGAAGGAACATCTCTTGTAGACTCCGAAACGCATCAGGTGAAGGATCTATTTCACTTACCATCCACTTCAACTACTTGCAATATCAGTTATGGTTGATATGTAAACTCCATGATTAATGTTTTTATCATTGTATCTTTAATAAATTTATGATTATTTTTCTATTCAATTGATTTGTGACCTCTATTCAAATGCCGTTAAAGTCCTACAACCTTATATGTTGTGCATTGAGTAGCCGTATCAAATGAATAGGCGCTGAACATGGAAAACCTTAACGCATGTAGAACGCTGAGGCCTGATTAACATTGTTTGTGGCACCGCTAAAAACAGGAAAAAAGCCTCTTCCCTGTATCCAAAAGAAAGTGGGGTACTGCCCAGTGGTGGCCCGTCTGTTAGGACCCCCCCATCCATGCGTTCGGCCCCCTGATCTACATGCAGGGCGCCGGACCATGGATTCCAATGGGGGGGGGGTAGCATGGCGTTGTTGCAATATTTTATGTCACACGGTATTTGCACAGTGGTCTTTCAAATGCAATTTTTTTGAAAAACAAAACACTTTTTTTAATTAAAAAAATAAGAAATCAGTAAAGTTAGCCTGATTTTTTTTTTCATATCTTAAAAGATGGTATAATGCCGAGTAACATGTTATGGTTTAAAATTGCACGCACTTGTGGAATGACGACAAACTATGGTACTTAAAAATCTCCATAGGCGAACTTTATCAATTTTTAACAGTTAGCAGTGTAGCACCCTCTACCTAAAGGTAGGTGCTAGAGTAGGATTTTTCTAAGCTCAGGGTTTAGATGCAGGTAAATTTAGCCAGGCCTATGCTTTCGGCTGGGCCTGGTTGTTGTAATTTAGGACTGGGATTGTTCAGTGTAATGGGGGGTGTGGCCACCTGTACTCTGGTTCAGAGATTTCTCCTCTGCAGATGGATGGTTCTGGAAGAGAGGTTGGACTTGAGACCTGAGTGGCAGACAGCTCATGTGAGGAGCCCTGACCAATTATCTTTCGGTATTGGCAGGTGACAGGCCTCCCATATAAGCTAGGGTAACATGCTTCCAAGGGGAGGCTGAAAAGTAGAAATAGACAATGGAGTACTGAGTTGCTGTTCCTGACGTCCCCATGCGGGGATGCGCCGAGCGCAGAGGAGGGATGGAGGAACTGCTAGGAAGGAGCTTAAAGTGGTGTTCCGGCCGAAATGATACTTTTTAAATAAAAATACCCCTATATTACACAAGCTTAATGCATTCTAGTAAAGTTAGTCTGTAAACTAAGGTCTCTTTTGTTAGTTTATAGCAGTAGTTTGTTATTTTATAAACTTAGAGCAGGCCGTGGCCATCTTAAGTCTGGGCATCTGAAGCCAGACTGTATTTCTCATCCTTGCAGATCTCGCACATGCTCAGTGCAGCACAAGCAGTGTAATAGGTTTCAGGTCAGGTTTCCATAGCAATGGCAGTGTCAGAGGAAGTTGCCGCCCCTTCCCAGAAGGCATTGCAAACAGGAAATGATGCGATAGGCCACGGCCAG
Source organism: Lithobates clamitans (assembly GCA_037952925.1). Taxonomy (NCBI): domain Eukaryota; kingdom Metazoa; phylum Chordata; class Amphibia; order Anura; family Ranidae; genus Lithobates; species Lithobates clamitans. The sequence goes on along the minus strand of JBBGZY010002390.1, from coordinate 1,254,363 downwards.
GAAGGAGGAAGTGAAAAATGAATACAGCAGATATACAGTAGGTGCTGAGAAAAAAAATCCTATTCGTTTACAGTGTACAGTTTCGCGAGGGATGCTGAAGAGTTGTAAAAGTGGGTGGAACTCCACTTTAAGTTAAAGATCTTCATCCTGAAAGAATTTTCAAGCTGCTGTGACCGGTGAACACAGGACTTGCATGCTGGAGGAGATCTGGAAGGAAGATGTAGCTGTTAAGCGGAGGAGAGTAGAGCAGCGTTCTGTGACCGGGGACACAGAACTATTATCCTCCTACAGAAAGGTCAGTGTAGAATGCTGTGGCTGGTGAACACAGTGTTGATAGTCTTGGACTGGCTGAAAGCAGTGGTCCGCTCACTGCCATGTGTCAGGTCGTCGTGTGGAGATACCAAGTCATCTCCGGCCTGGTTAGCACAATGGTAGTGCCTTCTAAAGACTATGTGGCTGTCTGACTCTCTGGGTCATCGGGAAGAAGCAATGTGCACTTCTGGCTCTTTGATTCGTATGGACAATCCCATCATGGTCAACAAGGAGGAATTATTCAGAGTGATTCTTCTTTGTTTAAATGGAAGGAAGAAATAGAAAGTTTTGCAGTAAGGATCTGTACAAGGGAAGTAAAAGTAATAGTCTGCAGAAGAGTTATTCAAATGGAAGAGACAGAGGTGCAAGCAGTGTATCCATTTTTTTTGCAAGGCCATGGCCACTGAATAACTACATGTAACATGCAATGGGTTAAATGCTATGGGCATCTCATATCACCCCTTTTCCAAGTTCAGGTAATATTCCACAATAAATATGACAAAACCATGAAAGTGACTGTTCTTTGAGTTAATTGATCGTGAGGAGGATGGCAGCAGGGTGATTGGCGGATTGCTAAGTAACCAAATCAGCAGCCCTTAACCACTTGCCGACCGCCGCACGCCAATGTACGTCCAAACTTTTATCAGTGGCGGGAGAGGGGCCCCCCTCCCGCCGCTTACCGGTGCCCTCCGCCGCTTACCGGAGCCGTTGGTAGCAGCGGAGGCGATCGCATCCGTCTCCCTTCTGTGCCTGGAGACGAGTGAGGCTAAGATGGCGCCCATGACACTGCTGGGCGGAAGCGACGTCAAAACATCACTTCTGCCCATGCCTTTTAAAGGCACATTTTTTTCAATGTCATTTTGACTTTTTTGACTTTTTTTTTAATTTTATTGCATTTTAATGTAAATATGAGATGTGAGGTCTTTTTGACCCCAGATCTCATATTTAAGAGGTCCTGTTATGCTTTTTTCTATTACAAGGGATGTTTACATTCCTTGTAATAGGAATAAAAGTGACACATTTTTTTTTTCAAAACAGTGTAAAAATAAATAAAATAAAGTAAAATAAATAATAAAAACAAAAATTTTTTTTTTTAAAACCCCCCTGTCCCGACGAGCTCGCGAGTAGAAGCGAACGCAAACGTGAGTAGCTCCCGCATATGAAAACGGTGGTCAAACCACACATGTGAGGTATCGCCGTGACCGGTAGAGCGAGAGCAATAATTCTAGCCCTAGACCTCCTCTGTAATGTAAAACCTGTAGAATTTTTAAACGTCACGTATGGAGATTTTTGAGGGTAAAAGTTTGACGCCATTCCACGAGTGGGCACAATTTTGAAGCGTGACATGTTGGGTATCAATTTACTTGCCGTAACATTATATTTCACAATATAAAAAAAATTGGGCTAACTTTACTGTTGTCTTATTTTTTTATTCAAAAAAGTGATTTTTTTTCCAAAAAAAGTGCGCTTATAAGACCGCTGCGCAAATACGGTGCAAAAAAAAGTATTGCATTGACTGCCATTTTATTCTCTAGGGTGTTATAAAAAAAACAATATATAATGTTTGGGGGTTCTAAGTAATTTTGTAGCAAAAAAACCTGTTTTAAACATGTAAACACCTAAAATCCAAAGCGAGGCTGGTCCTTAAAGTGGTGTTCCACCCAAAAAAAAAAAAACTACATGAAAAATCCTAAAAAAAAATACAAAAAAACATTTGGATATTTTTTTTTACTCACCTCTAAATGCCTGTTGCTAGGGGGTCCCTCGTAGTCTGCCTCTTCCAGTGCCTGGGCTAGTGACATCACTTCCGTCTCAGCACAGGAAGGGCTCCGCTCTGCTCCCTTCCTCCTGTCAATCATCTGGGACCCATTACAGGTCCCAGGTGACTGAGTGGCCAATCACGGCGCTCGGCGCTGTTGGCGCATGCACAGTGGGTGCCAGGCTGTGAAGCCACAGCCCGGCGCCCACAGTTGCAATGCCGGCGCCGCAGAACGGAGGGGGAGACGAGCGGGGCTTCGATCCCCCGAATCGCTGGACCCAGGGACAGGTAAGTGTCCAATTAAAAGTCAGCAGCTGCAGTATTTGTAGCTGCTGACTTTAAATTTTTTTTTTTTTTTTTAGTGGTCCTCCTCTTTAAGTGTTTAAGAGGGTGCTGCTACACCACTTTAGAGTTACAGAGGAGGTCTTTTGCTAGAATTGTTGCCCTCGTTCTGACGATCGTGGCGATACCTCACATGCGTGATTCGAACACCGTTTACATTTGTGGGCGCGACTTACATATGCTACAATACCGTGCTAGTGTTAGTAAACTAATACATAGAAAAAAGCAGCAGCTCATAAGTGAGATACACAGGTGTATGAAATAATCATTGGAACGGAGCTGCGCTAAAAATAATATTATAATAAACACAATACCATACGCGAATATACATATATCTGAAAATAGCTCTACACACCAAACAATTGTGAAAGTGTATAAATATAAATTAGTCCATAAGACATAAAAATTGTGTGAACTCTTGAAGTGACTTCCAACACCACCATAAAGTCGTGCACCTCCACCACATAAAGTGCGTGCTTACCGGAAGGCAAGCTATCATAAGCCTGCGGATAATACCCAGCCAGGGCCTTTATCCAGGGAGTATGAAATACTTGATAGGTGAGGTGAGAGTACACAGCAAACGGCCTGGGAGACACGAACGTTCAAAGGTCATGGTTGTAGACCAGGTATTACCCAAAATAGAAAGGAGTTCACCATAGTGTGAATCGTTTCATACAAATTTATTAAGGCTTAAAAAATACACTTACAGGAAGTAAGGAATAAAATATCATGGATTAAAAGTCGGCCGGCTAGCGCAAACCTGTCCACTCAGATGACGTCAGCACGCCACTCCTCCCGACGTGCGTTTCGTCACACACTGACGTTGTCCTGGGGCATGGGCGACGCACTGACTCTTCGCGTTACATAGTAAATAAAAGAACCATGCCTCGATGTGAGTCTCGAGTGGAACCAAAATCCTCCATATAGGAGACTGGCAGTATGACTGGAACCTATGTTAAAAGTCATATAAAAAATATACAGTTAATATTATCAATATGAGGATGAGAACAATATAAGAAACTAAAACAAGCCTACAAGCCAAATCGGACCAAACAATATTTAAGTAAGGATTCCGGGGGCTACACACAATTTATATACAGGCAGGAGGCGAACTCCTATATAAAACAATGGATCGCCTACAATCGAATTAACCCATTAACCACTCCCTGGATGTAACAAATCACTTTCAATTGTTTATTTAATGGTCCGAAATGTAGCAATTGTTAATGATTGCATACTCTGTGAAAGTATCTTATTTTGACTTGGAATTAGCCTCTTGCAGTCACCGTACAGTAGAGCTTAGACTGGAGGGGGGGGGGATAGCACAAGGAGCCAATCAGTGATGCTGCAGTGCAAGAAGCATGCTGATAGGAGGAGAGAGAGCAGAGTGATCGAGAGATGAACTCATCAGTCTGCTACTTCTCCTTTCACTACTCAGTAATGCCCTGTACACACGATCGGACATTGATCGGACATTCCGACAATAAAATCCATGAATTTTTCCGACGAATGTTGGCTCAAACTTGTCTTGCATACACACGGTCACACAAAGTTGTCGGAAAATCCGATCATTCTGAACGCGGTGACGTAAAACACGTACGTCGGGACTATAAACGGGGCAGTGGCCAATAGCTTTCATCTCTTTATTTATTCTAAGCATGCGTGGCACTTTGTGCGTCTGATTTGTGTACACACGATCAGAATTTCCGACAACGGATTTTGTTGTCGGAAAATTTTATAGCCTGCTCTCAAACTTTGTGTGTCGGAAGGATGGAAAATGTGTGATGGAGCCTACACACGGTCGGAATTTCCGACAACGAGGTCCTATCACACATTTTCCGTCAGAAAATCCGACTGTGTGTACGGGGCATTACAGATTAGAGGAGGAACAAGACCTGTACATGTTTCTGAACTGCAGCAGAAAAAAAAATCAGATCTCCTCCCTTGTCGGACAGTGCTGTGCTATGTGGCGGAGCTGTGTAAATTCTTGGACTGGATGGAAAGTAATACAAATCCTTTGGCAAGTAAAACAGTCCGGCTAAATCTATTCTGTCAGTGTATGTAGTTGTTTGCCTGGAGTTCAGCTTTAAACATCACTATAAAACGAGGAAAACAACAGGAAATGGAGATGAAACGGACATCGTAGCTCTAATGTAGCTTGTGGGTGACAACTGACACATATAGCGCCATCCCTCCGAGCGAATTCGTTCAGCCGCCGACCTCCGTGACCTTACAATTTTATATTTCCAATTGTGACTGTTCAGCGGCTCTCAGCGATATGTCAGAGGTTATATTGTGCCATTTCCTAGATCACAGACCAGGGAACCGTTCACAATGAAAAGAACCTTAAATATCTGTTTTCTTATTCTACAACCATACGTTACCAATTGTCTGAGAAATGGGGGGAAGGATTACAGTAGAACTCCAGGCAAACATATCAAACACCCATTTGTCCTCTTCTCTATTTCTGCATGAGTCACAAAGATGTCTCAATTCAGCCAGTGTCACTTTCAAGCTGTCTTTACATTGCATTGATACATGCCAGCTGAAAGTTGAAAAGAGGCTGGCAGTGGGGGTGCCGATTCTCCAAGCTGGTCGGTGGAAGTGGAGTGTACATACACCATAGCTCCCAACTGTCCCGGATTTCGAGGGACCATCCCTGATTTGGAGCAATGTCCCTCGATCCTCCTCATTTGTCCCTCATTTTGGTCTGATCTATATAGTTGTATATAAAATGCACTTTATATCTTTCAAAAAGTGTTTCCCAGTGCTAAACCTTTCATCTGATTTCTAAATTGCTGCATTTGTAGATTTTAAAAGCCAATATAAAGGAAAAGTAGTGGTAAAAAAAAAGCCCTTGTGGATTTAATTAACCTTTTTCTTTTGGTTAATTCTCCTTTAGCTCCGGAAGATTTGGCTGCTCAATGACCGGGCCATTTTTTGCGATTCGGCACTGTGTCGCTTTAATTGACAATTGTGCGGTCGTGCGACGTTGTACCCAAACAAAATTGACGTCCTTTTTTTCCCCACAAATAAAGCTTTCTTTTGGTGGTATTTGATCGCCTCTGCAGTTTTTATTTTTTGCGCTATACACACAAAAAAAAAAGAGCGACAATTTTGAAAAAAAAACACAATATTTTGTATTTTTTGCTATAATAAATAAAATATATAATATTATATAATATAAAAAATATCCCCATTTTTTTTTAAAGCACATTTTTTCTCAGTTTAGGCCAATATGTATTCTTCTACATATTTTTGGTAAAAAAAAAATCATAATTGATCAGTGCTATAAAAATGCATTGATTACTGATTATTGATTAGATCCTTGAAAACTCATTTATTCAGGGAAGCCTATCCCACACCCACATAACTGTTCCTAAGCCACCCCCATCAAATCATTCTTTGCAGCTATTACCTTTTGTAGTACCACCACCTCCCTTTAGAATGTAAGCTCTACGAGCAGGGCCCTCCTGTACCTTTTGTATTGAACTGTACTGTAATTGTGTTGTCCCCCTTATACATTGTAAAGCGCTGAGTAAACTGTTGGCGCTATATAAATCTCATATAATAATAATAATAATAATTACTGTAACAATGTCACCGGCAGGGAAGTGGTTAACACTAGGGGGCGATCAAGGGGTTAACTGTGTTCCCTAGTGTGTGTTTCTAACTGTAGGGGGGAGGGGACTGACTAGAGGGGATGACAGATAGTGATTTCTAGCTATCAGGAACACACGATCTGTCATTTCTCACAGAACAGAACAGGGATTTGTGTGTTTACACACACACGTCCCTGGTCTGCCTATCGTGCCCGCGATCACTCATGGCCGGTGGTCAACGCGACCCCTGCAGTGCAGCGGGCGCGTGCGTTTGCCTGCTATCCCGATCCCGCAAGCTGACGTAAAATGACGGCGATTCGTGGGGTCGTGCCGAACTGCCGCAGTATAGTGACGGCGGCTGGTCGGCAAGCGGTTAAGGGGGTGTGGCAGGAGGCGTGTCCTATGCCTACATACGTTTGCTAGTAGGTGTCCCTCATTCCCATTTCAAAAAGTTGGGAGGTATGCATACACTATATTAACAAAAGTACTGGGACACTTGCCTTTACACGCACATGAACTTTAATGGCATCCCAGTCTTAGTCTGTAGGGTTCAATATTGCATTGGCCAGTGGCCCCCCTATCCACGCATCTAGCCCCCTAATCTACATGCAGAGCACCGAACACATGGATTCCAATAGGTTTTTACTTTTAAGCACGTGATTAGAGCCTGAGGCTCTAAAAGGCTTAAAAAAAAGGGTGGGTTCGGGGTACAGAGCACTGCGTCCTGAGCCCACCCAGTTGTGTGACAATAGCACCTGAAATCTCATCTCCAGAGGCGGCTCTCTAATTAGGCAAATTAGGCTGCCGCCTAAGGCCTCGCATTCACAGGGGCCTCGCGGCCGCCTAATTTGCCTCTGCTCGATCACTGGACTGACCAACAGGCTCCAGGTGCCATCTGTAAAAGCCGTGCGGTCAGCCATAGAGCACACCGGGTGGGCCGCAAATCCATGTCCAAGTCCAGCGTGGGCTGCTCCTTCAGCCCGCGCTGCTCATCTGGCCTCTCCGCATCTGGCCAGCTGCCTATTCGGGTCAGGAGTCAAGCCAGGCGGCGGAAACTATCCCTGCCCTATGACTGTCTGTGAAGGGGAAGGAGGAGCTCCGGTGGATGGATCCCATCCCAGCGCCTGCTGCAGCCTAGCTGACCGCCCAGAGAGAACGTGAGTGCCCGGCCGTGCCACCCTCCTGTGTGCCTGGATAGGAGGAGCGGCGGGGACAGCTGCATATGAAGAAATTGATCTTTTCATGTTCCTCCTGCAGCCGCTGAATGACCGCTTCTTCTGTGGGCATTCATTGGCTGCAGAAAGAATATGGAAAGATTAATTCCTTCATATGCAGCTGTCCCCGCCGCTCCTCCTATCCAGGCACCCAGGAGGGCGGCACGGCCGGGCACTCACGTTCTCTCTGGGCGGTCGGCCAGGCTGCAGCAGGCACTGGGATGGGATCCATCCACCGGAGCTCCTCTTATCCAACTCTTTTACTGCCCCCATGCTCCCTGGTTCCGCCCAGTTCTCTCTGCATACCCCCTGTGCTCCCTGGCTCCTCCCCCCCAGTGCTCTCTGGTCCCCTGTGCTCCCTGGCTCCCCCACTGTCCAGTCCCCCCCACTGCTTCTCAGCTCCCCCTATGCTCTCCCCCCCACTGCGCTGTCCAGTCCCCAATTCCTGTGCTCCCTGGTTCCCGTACAGTGCTGTCTAGTTCCCCCACTGCTCCCCAGCTGCCCCCCAGTGCTCTCTGGTCCTCTTTGTGCTCCCTGGCTCCCCCAAAGTGCTCTCTGGTCCTCTCTGTGCTCCCTGGATCCCCCATGCTCCCCCCTCCACTGTGCTGTCCAGTCGCCCCCCCCCAACTGCTCTCCACCTCCCCCCCAGTGCTCTGTGCTCCCTGGCTCCCCCCACACTGATATCCCCCCACAGTGCTCTCTGGTCCTCCCTGTCTCCCCCCATACCCTCCCCCCCAGTGTTCTCTGAGCCCTGTGCTCTCTGTCTCCCCCCAACAGTGCTCTCCAGCCCCCCCAGAGCTCTCTCTTCCCCCCCGTGCTCCCTATCCCCTCCCAGTTCTACCTGCACCCCCAGTGCTCTCTGCCCCCTGTGCTCCCTGGCGCCCGCTGTGCTTTCAACTTCCCCCCGTGCTCTCCAACTCCCCCCACAGTGCTCTCCAGCTCCCCCTTGTGCTTTTCAGACCCCATTTTTCTCCCTGGCTCCCCCCATGCTCTCCAACCCACTATGCTATCCAGCTCCCCCCCAGTGCTTTCTAAATCCCCCACCCCCCTGTGCTCCCTGGCTCCCCCCATGCTCTCCACCACACTGTCCTACCCAGCTGCCCTGGTGCTCTCCACTTCCCACCCTCCCTATGCTCTTCTGCCCCTTCCCCAGTACTCTCTGGCCCCTATGCTCTCCATCACCCCCCCATGCTCTCTGCCCCCGCCAGGCTCTTCACTCCCGCCAGTGCACCCCCCTAGTGCTCTCCAGCTACCCCAGTGCTCTCCGCCCCCCTGCTCTCCACTCCCCCAGTGCTCTTGCCCCCCACACTCTCGGCCCCCCTCCCTCTGCTGCTTTCAGCCTCACTCCCGTGCTCTCCACCACCCCTGTTCTCTTTTCTGGCCCCCTCACTCCTGGGCAGCTCTGCTAGGTTCCCCCCTCTTTTCACTCCGGCTGCTGCGGGGGTCTCTCAGGCTGGGGAGCGGGGAAGGGACCGCTATCATGGGCTGCTCAATCTATTTTTGTCCCAGTCCGTGCCTGGTGGGCAAGTTGAGCAGCGAGGCTTGCAAGGATCGATAGTCCTGGAGGGAGAAGAGCTCTAAAGACCACCCAGGACTGGAGGACAGGCTGACTGGGGCCGGAAAACGAGGACGGGTGGAAGGTAAAGGTGACCAGAGACCACTCCATCTCACAGCAAACAGATCCTCTGGATAAAGCAGGACACTGTCCCCACCCAGAATGAGAATGGACCCTGCCTGCTGCTGACCATCATGAACATTCTGCTGGCATGGAAGGTACCATACCAAGCATCACACACAGCTTCCCACAGACAGGCACTGCAGACTGGGACATGGTTCACAGGAGGGGCTGCAGACAGGAACGGGGCTAGAGATCTCTCTCCCCCTTCCTCCCTCCCCCTCCTCTCTCTCCCTCCCTCTCTCTCTCCCCCCTCTCTCTCTCTACCCCTCCCTCTCACTCCCTCTCTCTCAACCTCCCTCCCTCTCACTCTACCTCCCTCTCTCCCCCTCCCTCCCCCCTCCCTCTCTCCCTCCCTCCCTCTTTCTTTCTCCCTCATCCTCCCTCACTCTCTCTCTCTCCCCTCCCTCTCTTTCTCTCTTACCCTCTCTCCCCCTCTCCCTGCCTCTCCCTCACTCTCTTCCTCTCCCTCTCTCTCCTCTCTCTCTCTCTCTCCCTCTCTCCCCCTTCTTCTCTCTCCCCCTCTCTCTCCCTCCCCCTCCCTCACTCTCTCACCCTCCCTCTCTCCCCCCTCACTCTCTCTTCCTCTCTCCCTCTCTCTCCCCCTCCCTCTCTCGCTCTCCCTCTCTCCCTTCCTCTCACCCTCCCTCTCTCGCTCTCCTCCCTCTCTTCCTGCCTCTCCCTCACTCTCTTCCCCTCTCCCTCCCTCACCCCCCCTCTTTCTCTCTCGCTCCCCCTCCCTCCCCACCTCCCTCTCTCTCCCCTCCCTCTCTCTCCCCCTCCCTCCCTATCCCCCTCCCTCTTTCTCCCCCTCCCCCTCTCTCCCTCCCTCTCCCTCCCTCACTCCCTCTCTCCCCCTCCCTCTCTCTCTCCCTCACTCCCTCTCTCCCCCTCCCTCTCTCTCTCCCTCACTCCCTCTCTCCCCTCCCTCTCTCTCCCCCTCCATCTCTCTCCCTCTCTCTCTCTCCCTCCCTCTCTCTCCCTCCCTCTCTCTCCCTCCCTCTCTCTCCCCCTCTCTCTCTCCCTCCCTCTCTCCCTCTCTCTCCCCCTCCCTCCCTCTCCCTCTCTCTCCCCCTCCCTCTCCCTCTCTCTCCCCCTCCCTCTCTCTCCCCCTCCCTCTCTCTCTCCCCAATCCCTCTCTCCCCTCCCTCTCTCCCTACTCTCTCTCCTTCCCTCTCTCCCCCTCCTTCTCTGTCTCTCCCCCTCACTCTCTCCTCCTCTCCCTCCCTCTCTCTCTCCCTCTTTCACCCTCCCACTCTCTCTCTCCCCCCTCCCCCTCTCCCTCACTCTCTCTTCCTCTCTCTCTCCCTCCCTCTCAACCTCCCTCACCCCCCCTCTCTCTCTCTCTCTCTTTATCTGTGCTGGGATACCCCCACTCTCCTTCCTCTGTGGATATGGAATGATTCAGTGACACCACCTTCCCATTCTCCCAAGGCACAGGGGAAAATCCTAGAGGTGTTGTCACCTTGCTGGGTCCCAGATGTTGTATTGGCTGCATATGTCTGATGGGTGAGGAGGGTGCCCTGAAAGTGGTGCTGATCGCCTGTGTGCTAGATCTTTCTGCAGCCATTTTTACTTGCTTGAATTTTTTTTTATCCATTATGGGCGTCAGTGGGACCTCGTGTCTAAATTTTGCCTAAGGCCTCACAAAGCCTAGAGCCGCCTCTGCTCATCTCTTCATCGAAGCTTATTCCACCTCTGCCCCACAACTGGACTTTTACTTCCTCCACCAACTCATTCCTACATAGTTATTACATTTTGTACCACATGCCCCTCCCCTTTTAGATTGTAAGCTCTGAAGAACAACGTCCTCCTAACCCTCTTGAATGGTATTGAATCTGTATTGCCTCTCAAACTGTTGGTGCTCTATAAATCCTGAATAATAATAATATCAGCATTACTTATATAATTTTTTCTTGAAAGTTTGGTTTTAAAACTTTGAATTGGAGTGTATGCTTCCAGAATAGGATACAATGGTTTTGTGCCACTCACAGAGACAAGATTTTGAAAAGCATTAACATATATGTATATATATATATATATATATATATATATATATATATATATATATCAAGAGAGAGTATATACACTATATTCTCAAAAGTATTGGGACGCCTGCCTTTACACGCACATGAAATTTAATGGCATCCCAGTCACATTTTCCATCGGATTTTCCGACACACAAAGTTTGAGAGCAGGCTATAAAATTTTCCGACAACAAAATCCGTTGTTGGAAATTCCGATCGTGTGTACACAAATCCGACGTACAAAGTGCCACACATGCTCAGAATAAATTAAGAGAGGAAAGCTATTGGCTACTGCCCCGTTTATAGACCCGACGTACGTGTTTTACGTCACCGCGTTCAGAACGATCGGATTTTCCGACAACTTTGTGTGACCGTGTGTATGCAAGACAAGTTTGAGCCAACATCCGTCGGAAAAAATCCTAGGATTGTCAGAATGTCTGATCAATGTCCGACCGTGTGTACGGGGCATTAGTCTGTAGGGTTCAGTATTGAGTTGGCCCACCTTTGCAGCTATAACAGCTTCAACTCTTCTGGGAAGGCCGTCCACAAGGTTTAGGAGTGTGTCTATGGGAATGTTTGACCATTCTTCCAGAAGCGCATTTGTGATGTCAGGCACTGATGTTGGACGAGAAGGCCTGGCTTGCAGTCTCTGCTCTAATTCATCTCAAAGGTGTTCTATAGGGTTGAGTTTAGGATTCTGTGCGGGCCAGTCTAGTTCCTTGACCCCAAACTCGCTCATCCATGTCTTTATGGACCTTGCTTTGTGCACTGGTCCATATCATTAAGTGGAGGGGGGATTATGGTGGGGGGTTGTTTTTCAGGGGTTAGTTCCAGTGAAATGTGCAGACATGTTGGAGCAGAAAGAAGCAATCTAGACATGTGCGGTTACAAATTAATATTCTGACAAATTTTTCGTTATTGGGAGATTCGGATATATCTGAATACCCAAATTACATTGTAAACAAATTTTACCGAATGCTCCGAATAACGTAAATGAAATTCGTCTGAATTTCGGAAATTGGGACTGAAATTCGAATAGAATTTTACATTGAACTCCAGTCGAATTCTAACTATACATATTGCTGAAATCAAAGACGGTGTGTGTTATTAGAGGACTATTTCTAAATAATGCTGTATTTGTTAAGCCAAAGGTGATTTAAAGAGTCATTGTAATCATTTGATGAAGATTTTTCTTTTGTTTATTCACTTTGCTGCATTCAAAATGAAAACAATATAACATTTTCGTTTCGATTGATTTGAAAATTTATCGATTTGAACGTTTCGAATTGAAAAAATCTGTAGATTCAAAGAAAATTAAAAAATTCCGAATAGGAATTGAACGAATCAACCGAATTAAACGAAACAAAATAACTAGATTCACGAATTGAAACAAAACAAAACAAAACAAATGTTTTCGTTATGCACATTGGCAATCCCTAAACTGTTCCCACAAAGTTTGGAGCATGAAATTGTCCAAAATGTCTTGGTATGCTGACACCTTAAGATCTCCTTTCACTGGAATTAAGGGGCCAAGCCCAACCCCTGAAAAACAACCTCACACCATAATCCCCCCTCCACCAAATGATTTGGACCAGTGCACAAAGCAAGGTCCATAAAGACGCTGATGAGCAAGTTTGGGGTGGAGAAACTTGACTGGCCTGCACAGAGTCCTGACCTCAACCCGATAGAGCACCTTTGGGATGAATTAGAATGGAGACTGCAAGCCAGGCCTTCTTGTCCAACATCAACATGTGCTTCTGGAAGAATGGTCAAACATTCCCATAGACACACTGCTAAACCTTATGGACAGCCTTCCCAGAAGAGTTGAAGCTGTTATAGCTGCAAAGGGTGGACCAACTCAATATTGAACCCTACGGACTAAGACTGGGATGCCATTAAAGTTCATGTGCGTGTAAAGGCAGGTGTCCCCATACTTTTGGTAATATAGTGTAGGTGGGCTTAGAAAAGGGAGAAAGCACAAGTCACCAATCCCAAGATATTAACCACTTGACCTCTGAAAGGCTTTATCCCCTTCATGACCAGGCCTTTTTTTTTTTTGCTATTCGGCACTGCGCTAATTTGACTGACAGTTACGCAGTCATGCAACACTGTACACAAATGAAATTTATATGATTTTTTTTCACACATATAGAGCTTTCTTTTGGTGGTATTTGATCACCATAGTGTTTTTTTATTTTTTGAGCTATAAACAAATAAAAGACAGACAATTTTGAAAAAAAAAAAAAAAACTTAAAACATTTTTTTTTACTTTCTCTATAAAACATATCCAATACAAATTCATCAATTTATTTTTTAAGATATAAACAAAAAAAAGACAGACACATTTGAAAAAAAAAACAATATTTTTTACTTTCTCTATAAAACATATCCAATAGACATTCATCAATTTATTTTTTGAGATATTAACAAAAAAAAAGACAAATTTGAAAAAATAAATAAATATTTTTTACTTTCTCTATAAAACATATCCAATACAAATTCATCAATTTAGGCCAATATGTATTCTACTACATATTTTTGGTAAAAAAAAATTCCCAATAAGCGTATATTGATTGGTTTGTGCAAAATTTATAGCGTCTCCAAACTATGGCATGTTTTTTTTTTTTAAGAAAAACAAAATTTTATCTGGGTGATATTGTTTTGCAAAACTGATTTTTGTTATATATTTCAAAGACCCAAAAAAGTTAACAAAAGTGAGAAAAACATAATTCTTTCTACTTTGATCCATGTTAGCTAAAAAAAAAAAATGATTTCTGCTGTAGATATAAAGAATAAAAATTACTCTATAATTTATCCTGTTTAAAATGACACTAAAATGATGATTCTGGAACAAAGCATATCACGGTTACTTAAAAATGCAAAAATGAAATGAAGGTTTTTCTCCAATTGTGTGCTTTTTTAATGGAACACTAAAAAAATTAACAACCAAAATGAATGAAATTGAAAAATGTTGACATGTTAATGTTAGAAAGACAGGAAAAAAAACAGCAGGAAAAAAACAAGGGAGAAGAGGACGAAGGAGTTAATCAGGGTTAATTAGGGTAAACTAAGAGTTAATAAGGGGTTCAATGAGAATTCATTTTATGTAATTTTTTTTTTACTTGCTTTCTTGCTTTAACTGATATTATATGGATATTAAAGATCATGCCTTTAATCTGCAGATAAATGAAACAGATTAGATAGAAAGTAACCATGTTATTTTGTATCTCATTCAGATGATCTGTTTTATTTTACAGCAGAGCTATTTTAGCTGCTGTATTATTACAGCAACTCTTGGCTGTCATTTTGACAGCTGGGAATCGCCAGCAAGTGCAAAGAGAAGGGAAGGCGTATCGGGGAAGGACAGAGCTTTTTTGGGTATACTGTATGTATTCGGAAGTGGTAAAGCCGTGGTCAACTGCCTGCTTTTACTGCCCATGGGATGCTCCTGTGAACAAGTCTTTAGGCTCCTGGTGACCATTCTGCAGTCTGGGGGCACATGCGGCCCTTCGACAATTTTTTGTGTGGCTTTCAGGGCCCCTGCCTACACTAATTTGTGTTTCCCTATTGCCCTGTTATAGCAGTGGTCTCTAGCAGTCTCGTGTACAATATCTCCAGTCTATGGCTCTCTCCTGAATCATGTTTCCAGCAACTGCTATAGCATGTTCACAGTCTCTGAAAGTCTCCCGCAGCATGTCCTCAGTCTCTGACCATCTCTTATATCATGTCTGCAGTCTCTGACCATCTCTTATATCATGTCTGAAGTCTTTGACCATCTCTTGTATTATGTCTGCAGTCTCTGATCATCTCTTGTATCATGTCAGCAGTCTCTGACCATCTTTTGTACGTTCTATTAGATTTGCAGTCTCTTACCATATGATACAAGAGGTGGTCAGAGGTTGCAGACATGACACAAGAGATGGTCAGAGACTGTAGGTGTGATACAAGAGATGGTCAGAAACTGTGGACATACTACAAGAGATGGTCAGACATAATACATCTGACCATCTCTTGTAGTATGTCCACAGTTTCTGACCATCTCTTGTATCACACCTACAGTCTCTGGCCATCTCTTGTGTCATATCTGCAATCACTGACCATCTCTTGTATCATGTCAACAGTCTCTGACCATCTCTTGTATCATGTCGGCAGTCTCTGACCATCTCTTGTATCATGTCCACAGTCCCTGACCATCTCTTGTATCACTGTGAACAAAGAAAAATGTGCTGGAAGCTCAAACATATAACAATGGAAAGCAGCTGACGCAATACCCTAATACACTATATTACCAAAAGTATTGGGACACCTGCCTTTACAAGCACATGAACGTTAATGGCATCCCAGTCTTAGTGCGTAGGGTTCAATATTGAGTTGTCCCACCCTTTGCAGCTATAACAGCTTCAACTCTTCTGGGAAGGCTGTCCACAAGGTTTAGGATTGTGTCTATGGGAATGTTTGACAAATCTTCCAGAAGAGCATGTTGATGTTGGTCGAGAAGGCCTGGCTCGCAGTCTCCGCGCTAATTCATCCCAAAGGTGTACTATCCGGTTGAGGTCAGGACTATGTGCAGGCCAGTCAAGTTCCTCCACCCCAAACTCGCTCATCCATGTCTTTATGGACCTTTCTTTGTGCACTGGTCCAAATCATTTGGTAGAGGGGGGATTATGGTGTGGGGTCGTTTTTCAGAGGTTGGGCTTGGCTCCTTAGTTCCAGTGAAGGGAACTCTTAAGGCGTCCACATACCAAGACATTTTGGACAATTTCATGCTCCCAACTTTGTGGGAACAGTTTGGGGTTAGATAATGTGCATAACGAAAACGGTCAGGCACCGATGTTGGACAAGAAGGCCTGGCTCGCAGTCTCCGCTCTAATTCATCCCAAAGGTGTTCTCTCGGGTTGAGGTCAGGACTCTGTGCAGGCCAGTCCAGTTCTCCACCCCAAACTCACTCATCCATGTCTTTATGGACCTTGCTTCGTGCACTGGTCCAAATCATTTGGTTGAGGGGGAAATATGGTGTGGGGTTGTTTTTCAGGGGTTAGTTCCAGTGAAGGGAACTCTTAAGATGTTAGCATACTAAGACATTTTGGACAATTTCATGCTCCCAACTTTGTGGGAACAGTTTGGGGATGGCCCCTTCCTGTTCCAACATGACTGCGCACCGGTGCACAAAGCAAGGTCCATAAAGACATGGATGAATGAGTTTGGGGTGGAGAAACTTGACTGGCCTGCCCAGTCCTGACCTCAATCCAATAGAACACCTTTGAGATGAATTAGAGCAGAGACTGCGAGCCAGGCCTTCTCATCCACATCAGTGCCTGACCTCACAGATGCACTTCTGGAAGAATGGTCAAACATTCTCAAAGAAACACTCCTAAATCTCATGGATAGCCTTCCAAGAACTAAATATTGAACCCTACGGACTAATACTGGTATGCCTTTTGTTCATGTGCGTGTAAAGGAAGGCGTCCCAATACCTTTGACCAGGGGTAGGCAACCTCGGCCCCTCCAGTTGTGGTGAAGCTACAAGTCCCATGAGACATTGCAAGACCCTGACAATCACAGGCATGACTCCGAGAGGCAAAGGCATGATGGGATTTGTAGTTTCGCCACAGCTGGAGTGCGGAGGTTGCCTACCCCTGCTTTTGATAATCTAGTGTATGTCCGGTCACGGTTCACAGTATGGGGTCTGGTGTGTCCCTCTTCACTGGTTCAAGTGCGAATCAGGTCCAAATTTATGCCTGAATTGGCCCCTGAACCGGACACAAAAATGCACAGGACCCTTTTGGAATGCGGACCGTGGCCACCCCGAAACCAGTGTATACCGGCTCCATTGTGAGCCTGTCATGCGAATTTGGTGTGGAGAAATGCACATATGTGAACCCGGTCTTAACCACTTGCCGACCTCTGTGCGCTGATAAACGTTGGCACAATGGCAGCGGTGGGCAAATGGGTGTACCTGTATGTCTCCTTTAAGAGCTGGAGATAGCAGGCACATGCACCTGCCGCTTACAGCTTGACCATGCCCGCGGGACCAGCGGGCTCGATGTCCGCCGATCTTCCGGCGATCGTGTCACGGAGCCTCAGAACGGGGAAGTGCCAAAATAAACAAGGCGTTTCCCCGTTCTGCCTAGTGACATGACAGAGATTACTGCTCCCTGTCATCGGGAGCGGTGATCGCTGTCATGTTTCTTGAAACACACCCCCCCCCCCCACAGTTAGAATCACTCCTTAGGACACACTTAACCCCTTCACCGCCCCCTAGTGTTTACCACTTCCCTGCCAGTGTCATTTACACAGTAATCAGTGCATTTGTATAGCTCTGATCGCTGTATACATGACAAGGGTCCCAAAATAGTGTCAAAAGTGTCCGATATGTCCGCCATAATGTCACAGTTCCGATAAAAATCGCAGATCGCCGACATTACTAATAAAAAAAAATTAAAATAAAAATGCCATAAAACTATCCCCTATTTTGTAGGTGCTATAACTTCTCCGCAAACCAATCAATATACGCTTATTGCGATTTTTTTTTACCAAAAATATGTAGAAGAATACATATCGGCCTAAACTGAGGAAAAAAATAGTTTTTTTTATATATTTTTGGGGGATATTTATTGTAGCAAAAAGTAAAAAATAATGCGTTTTTTTTTTTTCAAAATTTTCGCTCTTTTTTTGTTTATAGCACAAAAAAATAAAAACCGCAGAGGCGATCAAATACCACCAAAAGAAAGCTCTATTTGTGGGGAAAAAAGGACGGCAATTTTGTTTGGGTGCAAGGTCGCACGGCCGCGCAATTGTCAGCTAAAGCGACGCAGTGCCGAATCGCAAAAAAAGTGCTCTGGTCAGGAAGGGGGGTAAAATCTTCCGGGGGTGGAAGCCGTTAAACAAAAAGTTACAGAAATTGTCAGTAAGTGACCTCCATATTAAGAAAGTTGGCCATACCTCCCAACATTTTGCGATGGGAATGAGGGACACCTACTAGCCAACATATGTAGGCATAGGACACACCCCCTGCCACGCCCCCTTAAAGGAGAATTAACCAAAAAAAAGTTAATTAAAGCGGGGTCCACCCATCAATCGTTTTTTTTTTTTTTTTAGTCCATTCACAAACTTTTCTTCTCAGCATTACATACTCACATATTGTGTGTAATATGTCCGCCTGTGTCAGATTTCGGCGGAAAGAATAACTTATATTATTCACTGCAGGAGGTTTCCATCTTCATTGTGGGCATTTGAAGCCCACAAGCATTTATTTCCTGGATGTGGTGAATGCTGTGCTCCCAGCATTCACTGCTCGTTCCCGCACATGCTCAGTGGCATCCTGGGAAGCCTGAGACTAGCTCCCAGGAGTCTGGGAGAGGCTAGAAACACGCCTACTCCCACGGGAGGAGAACCAGGAAGTGCAAAGAAGAATAGAAAAATAAAAGGTAATTACGGCGATTTCAATTTTTTTAAACGGCATGTCAGCATCTAGGCAAGGAAGAGAATACATACAGATATTGTTCAAAATTTGGGTGGAACCCCTCTTTAAATCCACAAGGGCTTTTTTTTACCACTACTATTCCTTTATATCGGCTTTTAACATTTACAAATGCAGCAATTCAGAAGTTGGGTGAAAGATTTAGCACTGGGAAACACTTTTTGAAAGATAAAAAGTGCATTTTATATACAAATGAGGGAGAAAGAGGGACAGAGGGACATTGCTCCAAATCGGGGACAGTCCCTCGAAATCAGCGACAGTTGGGAGATATGAAGTTGGCCACCACTGCTTTAGACAGTTGTCCCTGGAACAAGTGTCCCCACGGTAAGACTTCTCTAATATTGTTCTGGTGGCAACCCAAAATTTTGGATTTACTTTCACTTTCATTCCCGGTGATTTTGGTGATCGAACCGAATGGAGAGAATCAATCTCCCTAACGGGGACACAGACAGCAACAAATACCTGATAGTAGCTTAAACCCCTTCATCTAGATCTAAAAAAAAAATTTTAAAAATCGTTATCCTTTATTATTGCTGTCTGTGTCCCCGTTAGGGAGATTGATTCTCTCCAATCGGTCCGATCACCGGGAATGAAAGTGAAAGTTAATCCAAAATTTTGGGTTGCTACCAGAGCAATATCAGAGGAGGAACCTTCCCGTAGGGACACTTGTTTCCATCTCCGCCATTGCCCTTTGACCCCCCCCCCCCCCCCCCCCGCTGTACATACATCAGGCCGGGGCCACGAGACGGCTTCCTCTGTATCTCAGTCCAGTGAAAGCGTGGCACGCTAATTTGATATATTCCACTTCATAATACTCAGAGCCTTTGCCATGGAAACAGTGTTATCATCAACACATGTGCACACTATATAAATAAATGGAGCCGGGTCTCTTTGGGTCCAGTTGCTATGGTGACCTAAAACTCCTGTTATTATGCAGTGTACCACGGATGATGGACATTTATAACAGAGGTTGCTGCTAGGTCATCTCTAAATAAGACCTATCATTTCTACCTCGCCGTCATCTCTCCAGCCTTGTATATCGTCTAATATCATCAGAAAATTCTTCTTCAAACGCAAGAAAGTTGGCAAAACTAGAACGTTTCTAAAGAGAACCAGTCACCCAGCGGAGGATACACTTGATAGGCCTCGATCGGGCATTTCCATAGGTCACATAGGGCTTGCAAGGTAGGGAAGGTGAGCTTGGTACTCCCGTTTTGAGATGGAATTTCCAGCAGATATAAAAAACACAATAATGTAATGTGTATGTGAACCCAAAGGACAAACGTGTAATATATTGCAGATTACCAGTCCTTAGATGTGGTGGCTGCATTCGTTTTTTTTTTTTTGTTATAGGGACTTTTTTTCCCTTAACCCATTTGTTGCCAGAGCGCTTTTTGCATTTTTTTTGCACGTTTAAAGTGGATGTAAACCGGATTTTTTTTTTTTTTTGATGTCATAATGTAGATCAGGGATCTGCAATTAGCGGACCTCCAGTTGTTGCAAAACTACAAGTCCCATCATGCCTCTGTATCTGGGTGTCATGCTTGTGGCTGTCAGAGTCTTGCTATGCCTCATGGGACTTGTAGTTCTGCAACAGCTGGAGGTCCACTAATTGCATATCCCTGATGTAGAGTATAAGATTTCCTATCATTTGAGCCCAGTCTTGCCACACAGAGTTAATCCAGCTCTGAGCAATCCTCTTTTATTGTTCAGTGAGATAAAACTTGACAAACTGAGAAAAACTTTGTCAAATCCTCCCCCTTGCTGTGAGTGACAGGTGATTTACATATCTCATGCACTAGCCTAAGACATGCATTATTTTTTAATTCCCTCCCCCACTCCTTTCTTCAGCAGCTCTGCAAGGATTGGCTGTTCCACACCTCAGCATGATTGGGCATACTGAAGTCATGTGGTTACTTTCCTGTCTTTTCACTGGATGTTAGAGATCATAGCAGAAGTTCAGTGTAAGAAATACACAGGAGAAAATGCATATTGACAAGGGGAGTGTTGAGGTGGGCGGGGAGTCTGACATCACGACTCCACCCACCGAGCTCCAAACAGACCCGCCCACAGAATCTGCAGCTTTTCGGGTCTCATAACAGACAGAGGGGAGACATTTGACAGGTAAAGATACATGCAGGAGGAATGTATATCCTTATAGATAACCCCTATGGCAGGAGTTTAGAAAGGATGACATTGGGTTTACATCCACTTAAAGGACTAGACTCGTTTTGGAATTTAGGTGTTTACATGTTTAAAACAGGTTTTTTTTTTTGCTAGGAAATTACTTAGAACCCCCAAACATTATATATTGTTTTTTTTTTCTAACACCCTAGAGAATAAAATGGCGGTCATTGCAATACTTTTTTTCACACCGTATTTGCGCAGCGGTCTTACAAGCTCACTTTTTTTGGAAAAAATTCACTTTTTTGAATAAAAAAAATAAGACAACAGTAAAGCTAGTCCAATTTTTTTTTTTTATATTGTGAAAGATAATGTTACGCCGAGTAAATTGATACCCACCATGTCACGCTTCGAAATTGTGCCCGCTCGTGGAATGGCATCAAACTTTTACCCTCAAAAATCTCCATAGGCGTCGTTTAAAGAATTCTACAGGTTGCATGTTTTGCGTTACAGAGGAGGTCTAGGGCTAGAATTATTGCTCTTGCTCTACCGATCGCGGCGACACCTCAGATGTGTGGTTTGACCACCGTTTTCATATGCGGGCGCTACTCACGTATGCGCTCGCTTCTGCGCACGAGCTCGTCGGGACGGGGGGGGAAAATGTGAAAGAAAAAGGTGCCTTTAAGACGTATGGGAGGAAGTGACGATTTGATGTCGCTTCCGCCCTCCTATGGTATGGAGACGAGTGGGGGCCATCTTCCCCTCACTCATCTCCATACACAGACACGGACAGGTTCCGATCGCCTCCGCCGCTACCAATGCCTCCGGGAGAGCGGCGGAAGGGGGGTAGCACCTCTCCTGCCACCGATAACGGTGATCTCGCGGCGAATCCGCCGCAGAGACCACCATTATCGTAAGCAGAACTGCCGGCTCTAAAGATGGATACCTGCTGCCGTTACCGAGATATCCATCTTCAAACTGCCGACGTATATGTACAGGAGCCGGTCGGTAAGTGGTTAAGGACCAGGAGGTTTTACCCCCTTCCTGACCAAGACCATTTTTGGCCATACGGCACTGCGTTCCTTTAACCACTTAAGGACTGGAAGGATTTGCCCCCTTAATGACCAGGCCATTTTTTGCGATACGGCACTGCATCGCTTTAACTGACAATTGCGCGGTCGTGCGATGCTGTGCCTAAACAAAATGTATGTACTTTTTTTCCCCCACAAATAGAGCTTTCTTTTGGTGGTATTCGATCACCTCTACCTTTTTTTTTTTTTTGCACTAAAAACTTGAAAAAAGCGAGAATTAAAAAAAAAAAAGAACTATATTTTTTACTTTTTGCTATAATAAATATCCCCCCCCCAAAAAATGTAAAAAAAACAAATGTTTTCATCAGTTTAGGCCGATATGTATTTTTCTACATATTTTTGGTAAAAAAAAGTCGCAATGTATTGATTGGTTTGCGTAAAAGTTATAGCATCTACAAACTATGGCGTGTTTTTTTTAGGACAAACAACATTTTATCTGGGTGATATTGTTTTGCAAAACTGATTTTTGTTATATAATCCAAAGACCAAAAAAAAGTTAACAAAAGTGAGAAAAATAATTCTTTCTACTTTGATCCATGTTAGCTAAAAAAAATGATTTGTGCTGTAGATAAAAAGAATAAAAATTACTCTATAATTTATCCTGTTTAAAATGACACTAAAATGATGATTCTGGAACAAAGCATATCACAGTTACTTAAAAATGCAAAAATGAAATAAAGGTTTGTCACCAATTTTGTGCTTTTTTAACCACTTAAGCCCCGCACCATTTCGCTTGCCAAAGACCAGAGCACTTTTTGCGATTTGGCACTGCGTCGCTTTAACTGACAATTGCGCGGTCGTGCGACGTGGCTCCCAAACAAAATTGACGTCTTTTTTTTCCCACAAATAGAGCTTTCTTTTGGTGGTATTTGATCACCTCTGCGGTTTTTATTTTTTGCGCTATAAACAAAAAAATAGCGACAATTTTGAAAAAAAAATGCGTTATTTATTACTTTTTGCTATAATAAATATCCCCCCAAAAATATATAAAAACATCAGTTTAGGCCGATACGTATTCTTCTACATATTTTTGGTAAAAAAATCGCAATAAGCATTTATTGATTGGTTTTCCCAAAAGTTATCGCGTCTACAAAATAGGGGATAGTTTTATGGCATTTTTATTAATTATTTTTTTTTTTTTTACTAGTAATGGCGGCGATCTGCGATTTTTACCATGATGCCGAAAGCCGTCTCTTAAAAGGCGACATACAGGTACGTGAT
The DNA here is from genome assembly GCA_037952925.1 of Lithobates clamitans. Classification (NCBI taxonomy): domain Eukaryota; kingdom Metazoa; phylum Chordata; class Amphibia; order Anura; family Ranidae; genus Lithobates; species Lithobates clamitans. The sequence continues at coordinate 1,231,516 of JBBGZY010002390.1, read as the reverse complement.
TCTGCCTGTACGTGCCCTGCCGCATTATATCTGCGTGAGGCAGTCGGGAAGTGGTTATGAATGAAATTGAAAAATCAGCGATTTTTAGCGGGACTGCGGCAAACAGATCGGACACTTTTTTGGGACCATTGACATTTATCCAGCGATCAGAGTTAAAAATAGCCACTTCCATGATGGCGATTCACCCAGGAGGGCCAACCTGCCCCAGTACAACTGCGGCGGCTGGTCTTTAAGTGATTAACTGACAATTTTGAAAAAAAAAAAAAAAACACAATATTTTTTACTTTCTGCTATAAAACACATCCAATTTAAAAAAAAAAAAATGTAAAATCAAATTTCTTCATCAGTTTAGGCCAATATGTATTTTTCTACATATTTTTGGTAACAAAAAATCGCAATAAGCCTATGTTGATTGGTTTGCGCAAAAGTTATAGCGTCTACAAAATAGGGGATAGATTTATGGCATTTTTATTATTTTATTTTTTTTTACTAGTAATGGCGGCGATCTGCGATTTTTATCGTGACTGCGACATTATGGCACACACATCGGACACTTTTGGGACGATTGACAATTATACAGCGATCAGTGCTCTAAAAATGCACTGATTACTGTATAAATGTCACTGGCAGGGAAGGGGTTAGCACTAGGGGGCGATCAAGGGGTTAACTGTCTTCCCTCACTGTGTGTTCTAACTGTACTACTAATGGCAGTGATCTGTGATTTTTAGTGGGACTGCGACATTGTGGCGGACACATCGGACGCTTTTGCCACTTTTTTGGGACCAGTGACATTTAGACAGCGATCAGAGTTAAAAATAGCCCCTGATTACTGTATAAATGTCACTGGCAGGGAAGGGGTTAACACTAGCGGCAATCAAGGGGTTAACTGTTCCCTAGGGAGGTGTTTCTAACTGAGGGGGGCTGTGTACTGACTGGAGGAGGAGAGAGATTGCTGTTCCTGATCACTAGGAACAGACGATCTGTCTATCCTCCCCTGACAGAACGGGGATCTGTCTGTTTACTTTGACAGATCCCCGTTTCTGGTTCTCCAAAGAGCGATCGCGGGTGGCCGGCGGACATCGCGGCCGCCGGCCACGCGCATCGGCTCTGGTGTCGCGCGGGCCCCCTAGTGGTCTTAAAGCAGCCGACGTACCATGGCAGTGATTCGCCCAGGAGAGACAACCTGCTGCAGTACAACTGTGGGGGGCTGGTCTTTAAGTGGTTAACTGACAATTGCGCAGTTGTGCGACGCTGTACCCAAATAAAATGGATGTCCTTTTTTTCCTACAAATAGAGCTTTCTTTTGATGGTATTTGATCACCTCTGCCGTTTTTATTTTTTGTGACAATTTTGAAAATAAACACAATATTTTTTACTTTCTGCTATAAAACACATCCAAAAAAAATGTAAAAAATCTAATTTCTTCATCAATTTAGACCAATATGTATTCTGTTACATATTTTTGGTAAAAAAAAAATCCCAATAAGTGTATATTGATTGGTTTGTGCAAATGTTATAGTGTCTACAATGTATGGGAATTTTGTATTCATTTATTTTTTTACTAGTAATGGCGGCGATCAAAACTTTTTAGCGGGACAAATCTGACACCAAGTGACACTTTTTTGGAAACCAGTGACATTATTACAGTGATCAGTGCTAAAAATATGCACTATTACTGTACTAATGACACAGGCAGGGAAAGGGTTAACATCAGGGGCAATTAAGGGGTTAAGTGTGTTCCCAACTGTTTGGAGGATGGACTGACTGGGACAGCAGGAACACAAGGTCTTTATGTCCTCCCCTTTCAGAATGGCAATCTGCCTTGTTTACATAAGCAGATCACAGTTCTGCCTCTGTGGGGAACGATCGTAGGTGGCCGGCGGATATCACGTCCGCTGATTGGCTCCCCCTCTGGCCAATCGGCGCTCGCCCACAAGCGCTAGTACACAAAATGACATACAGGTACATCGTTCACGCAGCCGCGCCACCTTGCCGTAGTAAATCTGAGGCGGGTGGTCGGTAAGTAGCTAAAGAGTAACTCCACTTTTGTTGAGAAAAAACATTTCCCTCTGGGTGATCTCTGTACATTGCAGGGATTTTCACAAACTTTGTTGCAGATTCCTACCTTCTGTTACTCTGAAGAAATTGCTAGTGGTGCACCGAAATCTAAAATTCAGGATGCACTTGGTCGGAAACCAAAAACCGAAATGGTCAATTTTAAGTAAAAAAAAATTAAAAAATGAATTAATGTGGCTGGAGTTTTTGCATTGAAGTCAATGGGACACAATTTGTAATTGAAGGTAATAGGGGGGTGTTTTTACATCGAAGTCAATAGGATGCGATTTGGCATTGAAGTCAATGGGAACATAATTATACTTTGAATAACTGCAGTAGAGGGGATGTTTTTTCTAGTCTTTTGAAGTATAAGAACACAATGCTTTTCCTAAAGGGGTTGTAAAGCCTCAAGGTTTTTCACCTTAATGCATTCTATGCATTAAGGTGAAAAACCTCCTGTGATGAAGCACCCCCCCAGAGCCCCCCCTTTTACTTACCTGAACCTGGTCTTTCCAGCGATGGGGACGAGCACACCAGCTCCAGCTGGTGTCTCGGGTCCTGATTGGATAGATTGATAGCAGCGCAGCCATTGGCTCCCGCTGCTGTCAGTCAAATCCAATGAAGCGGGAGCCGGGGGTGGGGCCGAGTCCTCCTGTCTGTGTCAATGAAGGCAGCAGCAGAACACGGGAGGAGTGCTCGCATGAGTGCCCCAAGGGAGAGCGGTTTTCCAACGGGGCACTCGAGAAGAGGAGGAGCCAGGATCACCGCGGAGGGACCCCAGAAGAGGAGGATCAGGGCCATTCTGTGCAAAACTAACTGCACAGAGGAGGTAAGTATGACATTTTTGTTTAAAAAAAAAAAAAAAAAAAACCCTTTCTTATCCTTAAGCCTTGTCTCTGTGAAGAACTAACAGTGATTGAGGGAACATAGAAGAAACGGGGAGGAAATATCTAGGACTGAACTAACTAGCACTAAACAGGAGGGTAGGACAGAGGGAGAAACCAAATTCACATAGTAAACAAACAAGTTGTAGTGGCCAAAGACCACTACTCTATAGCAGCATACTGATGCAGTTCTATACAACACAGAACAAATACATATAAGAGCAACACTAAGATGTACCCATCAGCTGCCTGCAAAACAGAGTCAATGTCAGCAGAACATGATTGGCAAATCTTGCCAAATCTTTAGATGAAACTCCTGAGCAAATATGCTCTGATAAATTCACCCCAAAGCCTATGTACATTCGTAGGCCTCCTAAACATGGACACTTTGAGCATCCAATGGAAATTGCAGGGATACTGCCCATAGTGATGCTGAGGGAGGTCAGTGTGTCTGAGGGCAGCCGTGGGAGATGCTGCCGTGCGTCAAGGTGTTAAGGTTGGTACAGAGGAAGGCAGTGGCGGCCGGTGCTCAATATTTGGGTGGCGGCAAACTAACACCACCCCCCGCGGGTGATGGACGGAAAGGCGGCGATCAGAGGCCTCCTTACCTTAGGAGGCAGATGGTAAGGCTGCTGCTCCTCGTTCCGGGGGCTGTTGCCATCTCGGCCGAATGGGAAGTGGGCCCTGAGACCGGATTGGCCAGGAGTCCCAAGACACCCTGGCCAATTAGGTCTCAGGACCCGCTTACTGATTGGCCAGGAGAAGAATCAGGAAGACATTAGCGAATATTAATTTGCTATTGTCACACAAGCGGGTGGGCTCAGGGCGCAGTACTCTCTGCCGGGAGCCCACCTTTTTTTTAAGCCAATTAGAGCCTCAGGCTCTAATCATGTGCTTTGAAAAAAAAAAAACCCAATTGAAATCCATGCGTCCGGCGCCCTGCATGTACATACCTCCCAAGTTTTTGAGATAGGAACAAGGGACACCTATTAGCAAAAGTATGTAGGCATAGGGCACACCCCCTGCCACGCCCCTTAAAGGAGAATTATATTTTAAAAAAAGTGATTAGTAAACCCACAAGTGCTTTTTTACCACTACTATTCCTTTATATTGGCTTTTGAAATTTACAAATGCAACAATTTAGAAATTGGATGAAAGGTTTAGCGCTGGGACACACATTTTAGAAGATAAAAAGTGCATTTTATATACAACTATATAGATCAGACCAAAATAAGGGGCAAATGAAGAGGAAAGAGGGACAGAGGGACATTGTTCCAAATCAGGAACAGTCCTTCAAAATCAGGGACAGTTGGGAGCTATGCATGTAGATTAGGGGCCGGGCGCATGGATTAGGGGGGCGGCGCCCCTGCGCAGTATATGGTTGGGCCACCACTGGAGGAAGGACTGTGGGACAGGAGCAGCCAGGAGGCTGTAGAAAGGGTCCAGGAGGGACAAGCGCAGCTAGGGAGCTGCAAAGAAAGACGCACAGCTTAGGTATAGCATCTAAGCATAACCCTGGCATGTATTTCATGGTCAGGAAGACCCTGCAGAGGTACTCGGAGCCCAAACACATATGAATTACACAGGTTCTGAGGCTAATTTAATGCAGATAAGGCAACAAGTGAGTTTAATTACCACCTTAATCACCAGAGAACCTGTGTAATTCATATGTGTTTGGTTTTAAAGGGATGAGGTGGCAAACCTAGAGGCTGAATGTTATGTTTTCGCAGAGATGGTGAGAACCCCCTGCGTGGGATGACTTATCTGTATGAGCTTTGACTTGCTTTTAAATAAAAGTGCACTGGCATGCCCTAAAATACTGTTTGGACTGGCGCAACTCATTGTAAACGCTCCTACCGCTTGAGTTTATTCACCCCAATCTCACAGAAGGCATACGCCATGCTTGCATGTGCATGGCATAAATCCCTGGATGTACAAAAGCTGAGTTCAGGGATTTATGCCCATGCATGAGTTTACGCAAGCACGGTATATACCAGTGTATGCAGGTGCATTCTACTTTCTCCACTGCAGGTGGCACTCTTCCGCAGCAACACTGCAGTTGGAGAGAAAATCAGGAGGAACACAAATCCTCTATGGTTTCCTGGTTCACTGGGGAAGCATCCAGTTGGATGCTGCCACCTTAAGTGACTCTTGCATCCATCTTGGGTCAGGCAGAGCCTATTTAAGGCCCTGGCTCCCAGGTTTGGTGTGCATTTGCGAGTTGGTAGAGTAGGGACAGGTACCCCGCCTGGTAGAGACAGAACTAGCGGAAGGGAAAGGTCCATGACGAGGGAAAGCGTAGGGCTCGCAACTTCTCTGGACACCTGTCTGTTGGGCACAAGATGGCCAGGCCGCATTCTTCCCCTCTCTACAGACTCTGACAGCTCAGCTGCATTCTGCTGTCTACACGTTGTTGGAACTGTGAGTGTTCCCGGTTGGGCTGAGTTACCACCGGAGTTTTTGTGAACTGTCAACGTTATTTTAATATAAGTAGTTTCATTGCACTGGGACTGTGTTATTCCACCGCACCGCGCTGCACCCCACCCACACCTGTGTACAGCCATTCATTACTATGGGCACCTATACACTTGGAAATATACCTGCAATTTATCTTGGATGCTCGAAAGGGCCCGTATACAAATGGCCATATGACTTTCAGGAAACTCAGACCAGTATAAGTGTAGCGCTTGGTTGCTACTAGTAACTAAATCCACCATGTCACCCTGCTGCCAGACCTCCATATATCACTTCTGAGACAATGAACAGTCATTTGCGTTGTTTTGTTTATTGGGGGATATAACTTGGTTGGGGGAAAGGAAATATGGGATGCCCATAGAACAATTGCTTTGCCATCATATTTAGGAATTTGAATGAAGGTTGAGCCTTGAAGTACTGATGTACACATAATATCTACAGTCACTTCCCCTGCATAACGCCATGCATACTATTTCTCCTCCTCTGCGTATCTCCTGCAGACTGTTGTTCCCAGGACTTCCACCCTCCTGCACAAGCTTCCACTGTAGATCATTACTCTTCCTGTCACATCATCCTCTCATGAAAAAAGAGACCACTCTGAACAGTCCCAGTTGCTGGCTAGAATTGCTTGCACTGTTACTAGGCCAAAGGTCTGCAGTACCATCTCCCCGGCAGCCTAGTAATTTAGTAGCATGTGTTGATTGGTGGACTACTGTTCCCGGATAGTCCAGCCTGCAAATCCTGTGTCCTCAGGCCACAGCGATTTGACTCTCTCCCCACTGTCTCACCTCTGGCCTCGCACCCAGCTCCCCTGGCATGCCTCATCCGGAAATCCACTGTGGCCCAATCACCGACCTTCTCCTGCCCCGAGTCCATGATGGAGAACTTTAACTGGACATACGTTCCGAAAGCTTCTCCAGCCCCTTTGTTCCAGAATACTTCATCCATGACCGTGTGAGGGTGAAGCTCCTTTCCAGCTCTCCCAGGCTCCTCCGCTAGGCCTCGCACCCCCCCCAAGATGGGGATGGGGCCCCTGCTGCTGCCTAGTACTCCCTTCTCCACGTTTCCCTGCAGACAACTCCTCCCCAGCGGGCTGTTACCCCAGCTTTTTTGGAAGGCTGCCCGCTGCCAATTCCAGTTGGGGATTGGTCAGGGCTCCTCACATGAGCTGCCTGCCACTCCTGTCCTAGGCCCTGCCCCTCTTCCTGGAAGCAGGGGAGGCGCCTCAGAACTAAAGCACAGGTGGTCACATCCACTGCTGCACTAACCACTCCCTGCCCCCAGATCAAAACAAACGGGCCTAGCCTGAAGCATAGGCCTGCCTAAATTTACCTGAACTGACAGTTTCCCTTACAAAAACCCTCACTGTAGCCCCTACCTATGGTAGAGGGTGCTACATAAGCACAGTAACAGACTTTATGTGCCCGGCGCATTTACACATTCCATAAAAAAAAATAAATACAAAAAAAAAACCACACTGGAACAATCCTTTAGAAGCATTACAGTGCAATCAGATGCATCAATCTGCCGGATTTCACAGGAATTGAGATACGTGTACACTTCCTAACGCTTGCCGAAGTGATTTCTTTATTCTTTTCAACCAATTTTTGCACATCATACAATTGCAGATCATTATACGTGGGTACAAAGTCATTTATCTAGCTTTCCAGGATCAGCGACGCTATGAAAACTCGCACTATGTGTCAGGATACTGTACATAACAAAGAATCTTCTTTGCCATCGCTTCTCCATAGCCGAAGTGCTAACACAAACACAGTGACCTTTATTTAAAGCAAATCCGACACACATGAAGCAAGATCATTGTGCTATAGAACAGACTGACACAGTGCAGAAATAGCTTTTGCTTTTACTTTTTATATTTGTTCTGCCTTTGCCAAGTAATCTCCACGTTAACCACTTCAGCCCCGGAAGATTTGGCTGCTCAACGACCAGAGCATTTTTTGCGATTCGGCACTGCATCGTTTTAACTGACAATTGCGCAGTCGTGCGACGTTGCACCCAAACAAAATTGACGTCCTTTTTTTTCCCATAAATAGAACTTTTTTTTTGGTGGTATTTGATCATCTCTGCGGTTTTTATTTTTTGCGCTATAAACAAAAAAAGAGCGACAATTTTGAAAAAAAAACACAATATTTTGTACATTTTGCTATAATAAATATCCCCAATTTTTTTTTTTTTAAAAAAGCTATTTTTTTTTCTCAGTTTAGGCCGATATGTATTCTTCTACATATTTTTGGTAATAAAAATCGAAATAAGCGTATATTGATTGGTTTGCGCAAAAGTTATAGCGTCTACAAAATAGGGGATAGATTTATGGCATTTTTATTATTATTATTTTTTTTACTAGTAATGGCGGCGATCTGCGATTTTTATCGTGACTGCGACATTATGGCACACTTTTGGGACGATTGACAATTATACAGCGATCAGTGCTCTAAAAATGCACTGATTTACTGTATAAATGTCACTGGCAGGGAAGGGGTTAGCACTAGGGGGTGATCAAGGGGTTAACTGTGTTCCCTGACTGTGTGTTCTAACTGTAGGGGGAGGGGACTGACATAGAGGGGATGACAGATCGTGGTTCCTAGCTATTAGGAACTCACGATCTCTCTCTCTCCTCACAGAACAGAACAGGGATTTGTGTGTTTACACACACACGTCCCTGTTCTGCCTCTCGTGCCCGCGATCGCTCGTGGCCGGCGGTCATCACGACAGTCGTTCACAAACATCGGCACCCCCGCAGTGCAGCAGGCGTGTGCCTGCCTGCGGTGGCACGCGCGCCTGCTATCCCGCTTAAAGGAGCCGACGTATAGCTACGACGGCTCGCGGGATCGTGCCGACCTAACGCAGTATAATGACAGCAGCTGGTCAGCAAGCAGTTAAATGGGTTTTGGCCCCATTCCATTTACAGAGAACATCTACTAGTTTTGTAGATTTTTTTTTTTAATAGGGTCCAGACAACATTTTAAAAATGATAGATATGAAATGCTATGTGAGATTTCCACTGTAGTAACTTTTTTTCACCAGTAGATGTCCTCAGTCTGTCAGGTTGAATGATGCCCAGTGTCATTTAACCAAAAAGACTGAGGATATACTGTGAGTTCAGAGCATCGTAGACCTCCCTAAAGGGGGTGTCCCCATGGCACTACGCACAGTGTCATGATGCAGAGACAGGCACTGATGCCATCATGCCCTTGCTGCTCTCTGTATCACTGAGGACTGCCCACTGCCAGAGAAGGGTTAAAGGCAAGGAGGACCCTATGAGGTTGATTTACTAAAACTGGAGAGTGCAAAACCTGGTGCAGCTCTGCATAGAAACCAATCAGTTTCCATTTTTTTTTTTGTCAAAGCTTAAATAAACAAGCTGAACTTAGAAGCTGATTGGCTACCATGCACGGCTGCACCAATTTTTGAACTCTCCAGTTTTAGTACATCAACCCCTATATGTCATGTGGAGAAGGGAATGGGGGTTCCTGGAACTGATCTTTACAAACAGCCAGAGTTTACAACGCAGCTGCACAGAATTGTACTTATATGCCAATATGTGCCACCACTTGTGTCCCTTAAATGAAATTACTGTAGATAAGTGACATTTTTCATTGATTTTCTTTTCAGTCTGGCCTTTAATGGTGCTGGAACATCTTTAGGTACATGAAAGCATAGCAGAGAATTTCTATTTCACTTGAGTGATGTGGAAAAGCACTATGGATTCTCGCAGCAGGCTGAAGCCCCTGTACTTTCATCCAATGGTGGATTATAATAAAGGCAGAATAGGCAGCTGTCTGGGGCCTCAGACTGTGGGGGGGGGGGGTTTAAGAATTTTGAAAAATTTCTGTATTGCAATGCTATTCACACTAAGTGAGTGTCAATGTTTTTCAAAGGAGGTCAACAATTGGAGCCTTCGTATTTCTTTTAACCATGTGACCTCCAGAAGGTTTTACCCCCTTCATGACCAGACCATTTTTTGCTATTCAGCACTGTGTTACTTTAACTGGCAATTGGTCATGCAACACTGTACCCAGATGAAATTTATATCATTTTTTTCACACAAATAGAGCTTTCTTTTGGTGGTATTTGATCACCACTGCATTTTTTTTATTTTTTGTTATATTAAAGAAAAAAGACATATCCAATACATTTCTTCATAAATTTAGACCAAAAATATGTTCTGCTTCATGTCTTTTGGTAAAAAAAAAATCCCAATAAGTGTATATTGGTTGGTTTGTGTGAAAGTTATAGGGGTTGGTTACTAAAGGCAAATAGACTGCGCACTATGCAAGTGCAGTTGCTCCAGAGCTTAGTAAATACTTTACAAAGAACAACCAATCCCACACGTGCACATGCGCATAGGAATTAGCATACGTACTTGGTGCTCAGTTGCCTATTTAAACTAGCCTGTCAACATGAGCAGTTGCTGAATGTTCTTTAGTTTGTACCTGTTTATCTGTGACCCGATCTATTGAACCTGCTTACCTGTGTATGAACCAGCTTTCTCCTGGACTTTGCCTTTTCTCCCACATTAACCTTGTTCACCTGATCTCTCTGACCTTGGCCTGTTTACTGAACTCGTCTTTGCCTGCTGATTCTGTACTGCGCTGCCTGGCTGTTACTGACCTTGGCCTGTTTCCTGGACTTGCTCTGTATGCTGACTCAGTCCCTTGTTACCCAGCTGCCACTGGTCACTGCCTGCAACCATGCACTGCACTGCTCTGCTACCATGTACTGCTCTGATGCCAGGCTGCTTCAGTCTTCTGTTCTTAGGACTGTGACCCCCAGCTTCATCCACCTAAGAGCGTACTTCACCAGCCAGCTTCTCCGGAACTTTTGCCACTCCGTGCCCTCACATTCTCTGTCTCCACCTGCAGGAATGTTAGACAGGAGGTGCAAGAGAGGCCTCCAAAACATTCAAGTCCAGGTACGTGTGATAGTGTGTTCCTGCTCTTTCCCTACTCATCAGAAACCTCTCCCTAATGCTATTGCTGTCCCTGTCACACTGCAGACCTGTCCTTACACTACCCACACATAGAATGCGTGTCAAGTCTTGGAGCCAGGGCCTTAAATAGGCTCTGCCTGACTCAAGAAGGCTGCCAGAGTCACATTGGATGAAAGCATCCAATCAGATAACTTTCTCAGTGACCCAGGAAACCATAGAGAAACCATGTTCCTCTTGACTTACCCTCCAACTGCAATGCTGCTGCGGTCGAGTGCCACCTGCAGAGGAGAAAATAGAATGCACCTGCCTAAAACCTGGTCTCCATGCCTACTGTTGCTTTATTCAGCCCAGGGCAAAGCAGTTCTAGCACCTTCGAAACATCTGTTAGGTGGGCATTTATACCAGTTTTGCCTGTTTTAGATTACAATTCATGGCTGCCCCCTTCTCTGACCTCTGCCTTACCTTTGGCCGACAATTTTGTACACTAGGTTCTGACAGGTGTCACTAGTCCAAGTGGTGGACCGCAAGAGGGGAGTCATTTCTCAAAAAAAGTCCATCAACACTTGTAATATACTCTGGTGACTAGTGATAAAGATATCCTTATCAGAGAGCAGACCGGAATCCACCTCTTGTACAAGCACCCAATTTTGTACACTAGGTTCTGCCAGGTGTCACCAGTCCAAATGGTGGACCGCAACATGGGAGTCGATCCTCAAAAAAGTCCATCAATACTTGTAATATACTCTGGTGAAGAGTGATAAAGATATCCTTATCAGAGACCAGACCGGAATCCACCTCTTGTACAAGTACCCGATTTTATACACTAGGTTCTGCCAGGTGTCACCAGTCCAAATGGTGGACCGCAACAGGGGAGTCATTCCTCGAAAAAGTCCATCATTACCTGTTATATACTCTGGTGAAGAGTGATAAAGATATCCTTATCAGAGACCAGACTGGAATCCGCCCCATGTACGGGGTGTTCAAGCACCCAGTGGATGGCACCATGGCAATACAGAAGAAAAAAATCATACCAGCACACTTCCGTCTTCTTAAAGTAAATCAGTCTTTATTAGCATACAATCAGCATGACAAAAAAGACAAAACCTCTGCGGTCCCTTCATCAGACAAATTGATACCTTCAGAGGTTCCGAAACGTTGCTCTACCGTATGTCTTGACATGCAAATTATACGATAATAAAAAATTTAAGAAGACTGGCGACATATTTTCTTCTGGACTGGTAAATTAGGTTGTTTCTTGCCTCCTTAGAGTTTGCATACCCTTGGTGACATGGAGAGTCCATGTCTATCATGACATTGAGAGAGACACAAAAATCGAGTATATCTCTTGCACGTATCTGAAGGCTTCATTGCAACTCTGTCCATAATGCCTTTTATATAAAGCCGTCACAATTGGTATCTTTATGACCACTTTGTCTTCCTGAATAACAGCAGGTGCCTGACTCACCAAGGTAGGTTATTCAGAGGAGGATTTGTAGACGATCTCTGTCCATCAATCCTATTCTGTACTTTGAAGGACATTCCTGTTGTGATAAATATACATGGCTATATATGTGCATTTGATGTGATAGCTGTCTTATTCACAGTCCACGGTGGGGGATGATTTCTTCATAATACTGGCCTTTTCATCACTGCAGTCTTTGAAAAGAGCCGCAGGGGAGCTGAAAAGCTACGACACTGGAATTTACTCATAGGCCAGAGTTAATGCCGAGCTCAGGTAAACGGCTAAATAAACAGTTGATATACATATATATCAATCGCCTCACCTGCAAAAAAGATTTGTAATTCTGTTCAGCCAGTTTTATTAATCATTCACCCCTGCTTTACAGTGGAGTCAGGACATTAGCTTACTTTTTGTCACTGCTATTAAAGTGATTCTCTAGCAACCTGCAACTAAACAGTAATAATACCAGCCTTGCCTCCAATCTTTGCTCTCTTATAAACCAACATAGCCAGCAGAATCTTCAGCAATCAACACATCTGGGTGTGTCAAGTATCTGTGTTCTCCCTTGAGCACTGTTGTTTCACCCGCTGGTTGTATTGTGTCTTTGAGTATTCTTCATATAGGCTGGGTGTCGATATAAACACATGTAAATACACCCACAGACTTTGGATGACAGTTGACCAGGCCATCTATTTTGGGGCAAAATTAGCAACAACCCTAGGTGTTTGAGGAGGTGACTTGATGATGCTTTAGGGAGGAGGATCATGGGACATGTAGTCCCCAAGGAGGACATTACAATGCAAAAGGATAAGGCTGTGGACTTCACTACTCAGGCTGTCATACACATAGACAAGGAGAGCTGTAAGTGTTGCCACTCATCCCCTCCTCTAGATCAGTGTTTCTCAACTCCAGTCCTCAAGGCGCACCAACAGGTCATGTTTTCAGGATTTCCCTCAGATGAAACGGCTGTGGTAATTACTAAGGCAATGAAACTGATCAAATCACCTGTGCAAAATAGTGGAAATCCTGAAAACATGACCTGTTGGTGCGCCTTGAGGACTGGAGTTGAGAAACACTGCTCTAGATGACACAACAACACATGGGACAATGGGATATCTTGTTCTTAAAAGAGTGCTGTATAGTAACATCATAGTTTTTCCAGCAGTCTCTGATTTCGAGGGACTGTCCCTGATTTGGAACAAAGTCCCTCTGTCCATCTTTCCTCCTCATTTGTCCCTCATTTTGGTCTGATCTATATAGTTGTATATAAAATTAACTATTTATCTTTCAAAAAGTGTTTCCCAGTGCTAAACCTTTTATCGAATTTCTAAGCATTTGTAAATTTCAAAAGTCAATATAAAGGAATAGTAGTTCTAAAAAAGCACTTGTGGGTTTAACCAATTATTATTTTTTGTATAATTCTCCTTTAAGAGGGCATGGCAAGGGGTGTGTCCTATGTCTACATATTTTTGCTAATAAGTGTCCCTCATTCCCATCTCAGAAAGTTAGGAGGTATGGTAACATGGGAGACAGGGATGCCATCCCTGTGTTCTGAATGCCCAGAGAGCTGACAAACTGATCCACTCAGGGTTTCTTTGCTAATCTGGGCTCGGGGCTGGAAGGACCCATTTCCGTGATTGTCTACAGCAAGCTAGAACCAGAGAAGACCAGAGCTGAGAGATTGAGCATTGTGAAGACATGTTTTGGAGGACCAAGTCATTGGGTCCTGGGTACCTGAGGACAGCAGACTGCCATGTGATCTGTACCAGATTCCTGTGTACCAGGAGGGGTGAGCTGAACCATCTGTGCTTATGTCTATGCACAATTCGTTTCTGTCCAAATACACATTCTGACAAATTTTTGGTTATTCGGAGATTCGGATGTAAAAAAAACGGTGTGGGGTTCCCCCCAAAATCCATACCAGACCCTTATCCGAGCATGAAGCCTGGCTGGCTAGGAAAGGGGGGGGGGAACGAGCGAGCATCCCCCCTCCTGAACCATACCAGGTCACATGCCCTCAACATGGGGAGGTGGGTGCTATGGGGCAGGGGGGGCTCTGCACCCCCCCCACCCCAAAGCACCTTCCCCCCATGTTGAGGGCATGTGAACTGGTATGGTTCGGGGGGGGGGGTGCTCGCTCGCCCTTGGGGAAAAGGGCCTCTTCACAACAACCGTGGGCTGTTGTTTGGGGGAATTGGAATCTGGAACCAGGAGATAGTTTTTGACAAATCCTTTTTTAAAAGAAAAATAGTTTCCTGCAATGTAATTTACTGTCAATCACGCCGCCGCTGACCGAAAAAAAAATTAAAAATGTAAAAGACGCTTCGCCTCCTAAGAGGTCTCCCGACGTATGAGCTCTTTGACGGCTCTTTTTTATAGGCAAGGGCGGGACCACCTGGGTACATCACCCAGTGGCACCGCCACTTCTGACGTCACATGATTTTTTTTTCTTTTAATAAAGGATTTGTCAAAAACTGTCTCATGTTTTTCTTACTTTTTGACACTTTTTGGTGAATGGGTATGGGTACGATGTACCCATATCCATTCACATGGAGGGGGAGTCGGGATCTGCGGGCCCCTTGTTAAAGGGGGCTTCCAGATTCCGATAAGCCCCCCACCCACAGACCCCGACAACCACAGCCCACGGTTGAGTGATAAGTGCTGAAGCAGCGCTAAATATCTCTTCAGAAATACTAAATAGGGATAGCTGATAATAAAGTGCTAATACTGTTCCCAGGTAACCCTGAACCAATCTTACAGTATAAAGTGCTAATAATATTACAATATAAAGTGCTAATAATAAAGTGTTTGTAACAATACAAATTCTCAATGTGCAAAATGATGCAATAATAATGACATAAAAAAAATAGAGATGACTGATGTAACTTCGGATGCTAAGCAAATAGTCTCTATAAGGGTAAGTGCATCAAAGAAAGGAAAAATTTCTAATGCAAATAATATAATGACTTGTAGGAATCCTTCTCCAATCCACATCCTATGTGTGCTAGCCTCTCACCTCAAGGGAAGACCCCAAATGGGTCTAGTCGTGCATCAACAGATGTCCTTTTCCTCCTCCTTGGGTGTATCTCAAACAAATGGTCACTGCAGTCTCCAGGCTATTTCTCCAGAAACACCGAGTTCCACGACCAGCTCCTTTTAAAAATTGTCTCCAGGGATAAAGGGTAGAAGAGAAGAGCCTCCATAGTGTAGTAGTAAAAAAACTTGCATTGTATTTAAAAAAAATATGGCATAACAGTTTAAAAGTGGCCAAAATGCCATCAGCAAAAAAACATGTGCCAAACACAGAGACTTCTGGTAACGGCCGTAACCGGAAGTGACGTCACCAAGCTCTTCCTGGTGCGTTACGTCACACCAGACATGACTTTGTCAAGGGCAGCGCATTAGTACTTCATGTTTAACACAGCCCACAGTTGCCGTAAGAGGCCCTTGAAGAGCCCTCCCTGCCCCAAAGCACCCACCCCCCCATGTTGAGGGCATGTGGCCTGGTATGGTTCAGGTGGGGGGGGCGCTCGCTCACCCCCCCTTTTCCTGACCAGCCAGGCTGCATGCTCGGATAAGGGTCTGGTATGGATTTAAAATACATAAAACGATATAGGTCGGCAGCACAGCGGCACTGTGGGCGTGCACGCGCCGCATTCTCCGTGACCGCGGGTTCCGCGGACTCGATGTCTGCTGGGTGCCTGCGATCGTGTCACGGAGAGGAAGAACGGGGAGATGCCTTTGTAAACAAGGCATTTCCCCATTCTGCCTAGTGACATGAGAGAGATCACTGCTCCCTGTCATCGGGAGCAGTGATAGCTGTCATGTGAGTCAAAGCCCATCCCCCCACAGTTAGAATCACTCCCTAGGACACACTTAACCCCTTCATCGCCCCCTAGTGGTTAACCCCTTCCCTGCCAGTGTCATTTACATAGTAATCAGTGCATTTTTATAGCACTGATCGCTGTATAAATGACAATGGTCCCAAAATAGTGTCAAAAGTATCTGATGTGTCCGCCATAATGTCGCAGTCACGATAAAAATCGCAGATTTCCGCCATTACTAATATAAAAAAAATAATAATAAAAATGCCATAAATCTATCCCCTATTTTGTAGACACTATAAATTTTGCCCAAACCAATCAATATACGCTTATTGCATTTTTCTTTTTACCAAAAATATGTAGAAGTATACATATCAGCCTAAATAGGAAAAAAATTGTTTTTTTTAAATATATTTTTGGGGGATATTTATTATAGCAAAAAGTAAAAAATATTGCTTTTTTTTCAAAATTCTCGATCTTTTTTTGTTTATAGCGCAAAAAATAAAAACCGCAGAAGTGATCAAATATCACCAAAAGAAATCTCTATTTGTGGGGAAAAAAGGACGTCAATTTTGTTTGGGTGCAACGACTCACGACCGCGCAATTGTCAGTTAAAGCGACGCATCCTTCCGGGGCTGAAGTGGTTAATATGTTACTAAACCCAGGACTAGGGATGAGCCGAACACCCCCCCCGGATCGGTTCGCATCCAAAACATGCGAACAGGCAAAAAATTTGTTCGAACACGCGAACACTGTTATGCCCCGTACACACGGTCGGATTTTCACATGGAAAATGTCCGATCGGAGCGTGTTGTCGGAAATTCCGACCGTGTGTGGGCTCCATCGGACATTTTCCATCGGATTTTCCGACACACAAAGTTGGACAGCAGGAGATAAAATTTTCCGACAACAAAATCCGTTGTCGGAAATTCCGATCGTGTGTACACAAATCCGACGGACAAAGTGCCACGCATGCTCAGAATAAATAAAGAGATGAAAGCTATTGGCCACTGCCCCGTTTATAGTCCCGACGTACGTGTTTTACGTCACCGCGTTTAGAACGATCGGATTTTCCAACAACTTTGTGTGACCGTGTGTATGCAAGACAAGTTTGAGCCAACATCCGTCGGAAAAAATCCTAGGATTTTGTTGTCGGAATGTCCGAACAAAGTCCGACCGTGTGTACGGGGCATTAAAGTCTATGAGGCACGAACATGAATAATCAAAAGTGCTCATTTTAAAGGCTTTTATGCAAGTTATTGTCATAAAAAGTGTTTGGGGACCCGGGTCCTGCCCCAGGGGACATGGATCAATGCAAAAAGAAGTTTTAAAAACAGACGTTTTTTCGGGAGCAGTGATTTTAATAATGCTTAAAGTTAAACACAAGTGTAATATTCCTTTAAATTTCGTACCTGGGGGGTGTCTATAGTATGCCTGTAAAGTGGCGCATGTTTCCCGTGTTTAGAACAGTCTGACAGCAAAATGACATTTCTAAAGGAAAAAAAGTCATGTAAAACTACTATCGCTACTATCACTACTAACTACTATAAAACTTCTATTGCTAGCGCCGGCTATAATGAATACACATAAAAGTTCATTGATAAAAACAGCATGGGATTCCCCCACAGGGGAACCCCGAACCAAAATTTAAAAAAAAAATGGTGTGGGGGTAACCCCGCGCCAAACTTTTTTAAAAAATGGCGTGGGGTCCCCCCAAAAATCAATACCAGACCTTTATCCGAGCATGCAACCTGGCAGGCCGCAGGAAAAGAGGGGGGACGAGAGAGCGCCCCCCCTCCTGAACCGTACTAGGCCATATGCCCTCAACATTGGGAGGGTGCTTTGGGGTAGCCCCCAAAGCACCTTGCCCCCATGTTGATGAGGAGAAGGGCCTCATCCCCACAACCCTTGCCCAGTGGTTGTAGGGGTTTGCGCGCGGGGGGCTTATCAGAATCTGGAAGCCCCCTTTAACAAGGGGACCCCAAAATCCCGCCCCCTTTGTGAATTGGTAATGGGGTACAAATGTACCCCTACCAATTCACAAAAAAGTGTCAAAAAGGTTAAAAAACACAAGAGACGGTTTTTGACAAGTTCTTTATGAATATTCAGGTTGCGTGCTCGGATAAGGATCTGGTATGGATTTTGAGGGGGACCCCCACGCCATTTTATTTTAAAATTTTGGCGCGGGTTCCCCTTAAAATCCATACCAGACCTGAAGGAGGAGACTGTTCTAAACACGGGAAACATGCGCCCCTTTACAGGCATACTATAGACACCCCCAGGTGCGAAATTTAAAGGAATATTACACTTTTATTGTTTCACTTTAAGCATTATTAAAATCACTGCTCCTGAAAAAAAAGGCAGTTTTTAAAACTTTTTTTTGCATTGATACATGTCCCCTGGGGCAGGACCCAGGTCCCCAAACACTTTTTGTGACAATACCATGCATATAAGCCTTTAAAATTAGCACTTTTGATTTCTCCCATAGACTTTAAGGGGTGTTCCACGGCTTTCGAATTTGCCGTGAACACCCCAAATTGTTCGGCGAACGGGCGAACAGCCAATGTTCAAGCCGAACTCATGTTCGACCCGCACATAAAGCTCATCCCTGCCCAGGACCCTGCATTCACTATATCTGCTCTGCTACATTACACAGAACATGGAAATGCAATTATTTTAGTCAATATAAACTGTTAAATACCTTTTCTTATCAGCAGTATATAGCAGTCTTGTGACTTCTATCAGTTCCTTGTAAAGGTTGTGGGAGGAGTTTTTATTCTCCCCTGATTATCTGTCTGGACATGTCTGGGCAGTGCTAATTGGCCCTGTGCTGATCACATGCACTCTCCCAAGATAAAAAGAAAAAAAATCTCTCTAGTAAAACACCAAACTGAGCATGTGCAGCCCGCCCCCTGGCTCTGTAAATATCAGGTTATTTTTTGGAGACAGTAGAAGAAGGGGAGGATCAGAGAAACAGACTTTATACACAATGCGGAGGATTAACCCCTTGGGTTCCACAGTGAGTATAACAAGCATGCTTTACTGCATATACAGACTGATTTTAAAGTTGTGGGTTTAGTAACACTTTAAGTACTAAGTGAGCCACAGACCCTGAATAAGCATGCAGCCAGTGAATTCAGATCGATGTCAGAATGCTTGATCTACATGCTTGTTTTGGGTCAATGACTCATAAACTATTGAAGCCATTGGATCAGTAACTTTTCTAGAAATAGAAATCAGCAAAGGCAGTCTATATATCGCTCTCAGCACAGGTGTCATTCCACATTGGCAGTTCAATAAAATGTGTAAAAAGTGTTCAGTGTTGTGTTCGGACCTCCTGGGTGACCCAGCTGCAGGTAAATGGAAGCACTCTGGTGTTAAATTTAGAAAGTCATGGCACTGCCTGCAGGCCGACAGCTTTCCAATGACATGGCCACCGCAGAGCGCTAATGAACCACCAATGGTAAAAGTAAATATAAACTTTCTCTGCCCAGGTCTTGGCAGGAGCTCAACTGGTCATGCTGCAAAATCTCCGCATCCTCAGTTTTATCTGTGAAAATAGATGCTGGCTTCATTTATGTTAGAAGGAAACAAAAATATATTCTGACATTTGTTATTTAATACATATAGCTTGAAACCAAAAAAATATCCTTTTTTTTATATTCTTGTAGATTTTTCTCATGCATCTCAAACTGAAAAGTGTATTTATCGTTGTATGCAAAGATAAGCAATATGTGCAATGAAATAATGATATCCACTGTAGCTCAGTAATATAGAATAAAAGACATTTTTCTGTGAACAGCAAGAATAAGACGATATGAAGCACTCAACTCCCGTCTTCCATCAGGGAGCAGTGGTTGGGCTGGATGACTACACCTCGACAGCTCTACCACAAAGTGGCCCCCCCACATCTAAAAAACAGGACAAGCAAAGGCCTCCACTGAGGACAAATAAGAGTGCCATCCGGTTGTCCTAAAGTGGAGTTCCACCCCAAAAAAAAAAAATGTCATTAATGTGCATGAAATAAATAATAAAAAAAACATTTGGAGAAATTTTTTTTTTTTTTTACTTACCTTTTTATGCCTGTTGCTATGTGATTCCTCGAAATCTGCCTCCTTCATCTCCTCGGCTCCTGACGTCATTTCCCTCGGCGCCTCTGCTCGCTACTGCTCCTGGGTGATGTGCGTCATCATTTCCCAGGAGGGCAGCGCCAAGGGCTTCATTGCCATCACAACGGGGCAGGCACTTCCGCCGCCGACGCCTGTTGTGATGGCAACCTGAGTAGTTGACGGTGTCCTGCCCCCTGCCGAATAATGCCCGCCCGTTACTACGCATGCGCAGCACTTGCGTAGTACGAAGCCGCCGAACATTGGATTCCACTGTTTGGCAGCTTTCAGCGGCTCCATACTACGCAAGCACTGCGCATGTGCAGTACAGGGCGGGCATTATTAGGGGGCATTTCTCGTCATAACAACGGCACAAGCGTGAGATCGGGGAGAGAACGGGCTTCTAAAAATGGAAAAGCTTCTTAGTGGACTCTAGTAATAATAAAAAAAAATGCTCCTGGAAAAAAATGGTTTTGGCTTTACAAACACTGTATGGGGCCCCATATAGCCTGCCTGACAGGGCCCCTCTACTGACAGCCCCTGCCTTTAAAGTGTAAGTTCACCATTACAGGAAAACCTGTAAGGTGAACTTACACAGGTCCCCCTCCTCAGTCCCCTTGGTCCCGCTGACCTGGACCGCCGCAGTCTCCGGTTCTAAGCCCCGGTATGTCAGCGTCAGGAGCCAGGGGCTTAGAAATCCTCTCTGCATCCATGCGGAGTTATCATAGCTGACAGTACGGGATATGTGGCTGCTGATTGGTTGACGCGTGCCCAAGTAATGGCGCTGATCAATTAGAATGCTCCAAAATGTCCCCCTGACAAGGGACGTTTTGGACATTCAGCAGAGAGGATTTCTAAGTCCCGGACACCTGGCTCGGATATACCGGGGCTTAGAACCGGAGATTACCGCGGTCCAGGTCAGCAGGACCGGGGGGGGGGGAGTGGGGACCTGTGTAAGTTCACCTTACAGAGTTTTCTGTAAAGGTAAACTACTTACCCTTTAAAGTGATTGTAAAGTCTATTTTTTTCCTATAAAAGTAACAAACATGTTCTACTTACCTACTCTGTTGCAGTGGATTTGCACAGAGCCCCTGGCCCCTCCATCATATTCAGTGCCCCCACAGCAAGCAGCTTGCTATGGGGGCACCCAAGCTGAGTCACAGCTCCCTGTGTCCATTCAGACATGGTGCTCTGGCCCCGCCCCCTTCTGTCCTGATTGGCTAGAAGACTTTGACAGCAGTGGGAGCCAATGGCGCTGCTGCTATGTCTCAGCCAATCAGGAAGGAGAATCTCAGATGGTTGACACACTCATGGACATCGCTGGACAGGGAGGGACCATAGGTAAGTATTAGGGGGGCTAAGGGGGGCTGCTGCATACAGAAGGCTTTTTATCTTAATGCATTGAATGCATTAAGATAAAAAACCTTCTGCCTTCACAACTCCTTTAAATACCAAATTGTGCACACACAATCCTGACAGTTGTGGCTTCCAGCAATTGAAGAGGTTGTAAACTTAGAAAAAATAAAAAAAACCCTGTAAGACAAAAGTATAATGAGCTAGTATGCATCACATACTAGCTCCTTATGAAATACTTACCTTAGAACGAAGCTGTTCCAGTGGCGCCCGCACACCGCTGAGACGGCTGACATTTTCTCCGGAGTTTCTTCCGAGTTTGTGGGCTCCGGCACTGTCATTGGCTGGAGCCATGGTGGCGTCACTCGCACGCATGTGCATGGGAGCCGCCATTCACGGCACAGAGCTTGGAAGGAACGGCACCCTTCAGAGTGTATGTGCCAGTGATGACACTGGCTGCAGGTAATGTAAATATCTCCTAAACAGTACACATTTAGGAGATATTTTCACTACCTATAGGTAAGCTTTATTATAGGCTTACCTATAGGTAAATGTCAGCAGAGGAAGTTTACTTCCTCTTTAAATGAAAGGTATAGAGAGGTGGCTATTTACTAAATTTTGGGATGAGGAGGAATAATCCTCAATGCTGTAGCCCCTGAAAATAAAATTGTTACTAAACCCACAACAGTAAAATCAGTCTGTATATGTAATAAAGCATGCTTGTTATACTCATGGTGGAACCTAAGGGGTTAATCCTCTGCATTGTGTAAAAAGGCTGTTTGATCCTGTCTTCTCTGATCATCTCCTCTTTCCACTGTTTCCAATATATTTCCTAATATTACAGAGCCAGGGGACAGGCTGCAACTGCTCAGTTTGGTGTGTATTGCTAGAGAGTTTTTTTTATTTTTCTTGGAAGAGTGCATGTGATTAGCATAGGGCCAATCAGCACTGTCCAGACAGAGGGTCAGGGATCCTGCAGCCTCATAGGACAATCACGGGAGAATGAAAACTCCTCCTTCAAGCTTTAACCAGACACTGATAGAAGTCACAAGACTGCTATATATACTGCTGATGAGAAAGAGTATTTAGCAGTTTATATTTACATCCTTCCTCGAAGTGTGGGTTTTTAAGCATCATGGGTGTAATGCAAGTTGGAAACATGGCAGCCAGTCACTTTTTGAATGCAAGAAAAAGAGATTTATTGTCTCTTAAACAGAACTGGTGGGGAGAGGGTTAGGGCCAGGACACCCTTAAGCAGATGCAATAGCAATTGACAGACCCTGAGGCAATAATAATAGGCAGATAGCTATACAGGTGGAGCCTTTAAGCTAGATGCAGCAACTGTACTTGTAGAACTGCTTTCTCCTATGGCACCTGAACTTTCCACAGTCAATAGAGAGCTTTACACGTAACTCACACTAACCCATTACAGATCTTGTCTCGCATCTCACAGTATCCCACTGTAGATCTTCACTTGCTGAGCTCCCGGTTTCTCACTAGACTTCAAGATCCCACTCCTCACTGGATCGCCTGAGCTCTTCCACAGCTAACCCGTTTTACTCTCAAGCTTCACCCCTGCTAACCAGGGCCATCTTTAAAGCAGGGCAAAATGGGGCAGCTGCCCTGGGCTCTGTCATTGTTGTGGGGCCCAAAGCAGCTGCCTAATACTTGCCAACTATTTCAGTATAAATTCCCTTGTCTCTTGAAGTTTTAGTCCCTTGCTGTGTCCTGATATCTCAGTGTGAAGTGCTACTACTAATGCTGCCCAGCTCTGCCCTATTGTTGTGTACAGATGACTCACCTGCAGACCCTGTAATTACATGTAAATAACCGGCATTCATATGTAAATAGCAGCAGCATTCATATGTAAATAGCAGTAGCCGATATAGATATAGTGGCATAGATGTATATCATGCCCTCTGCAGTGAGGAGATGATGTGCTGTAACCTCTAGCAACCAATCAGTGAGTAGTATTACTGTACAGTAATCTCTAGCAACCAATCAACAAGCAGAAATCATGTGCTGTAACATCTAGCAACTAATCAGTGAGCCGTAATGTGTGCTGTAACCTCTAGCAACCAGTCAGTAAGCGGTAATGATACACTGTAACCTCTGGCAACCAATCGCAATCGCTGCCTGATCTGATACAATAAACTGATTTTAAGTCTAGCTGCTATCTGTTGTATGTCTCAGAGCAGAGGAGAGCAAAATTGTATGTGGAGCCCAAGAAAACTTTGCCCAGGGTCCAATCAATATTAAAGACGGCCCTGCTGCTAACCCACTGGGTCCCTGTCTTGACACTGCTGAAGCTTTCTCACTTCTTCACCTTCCCCAGCTGGTGAAGAGGCTGCTCTGGTACTTCTTCAGACTTCCATACACTAGCCTCTGATAACAGGAATGGTTGTCCCTTGTTGGCGACTGTTTCCCCCTAACCTCTGGTCTTGATCTTCACTTGCCCCTGGCAACAGGAGTGGTCATCCCTGTTTCTCCCTTACCCCTGGCAACAATTCTGTTCCCATCCGGTGGAACCTCTGCAACTTGGTTGGGCTTCTGGCCTGAAGCCCCAACCCCGCGCTGCCTCTCTCATACCTGGATAGGCCTCAGACAGCCTACCAGCCAGGTGCTCCCGGGATAGGCCTCTGGCTTCTGGCCTAGCAACCCAGGGCCTTGTAACACATGTCCACCTAGACAGCTGTCCAGGTGGCACAGAACCCCCCCCCCCCGATCACTTGACTCCTCCTGAACAAATAGGCTCTCCCAGCAGGCCAAGGGGCCAAAGAAACCCCTGCCAATTGGCTGAAAACCCATCCACTCCTAGTCTGAATTCACTATGCCCTTATAATTCCAATGCCACAGGAAACAATGCCACCTAGTGACAGAAGAGAGAGGTGCATCAAATCCAGAGTTAGAGAAAGGTCAGTGGATCCCCCTAACAATTAGCCAGGCTAGTTACCACCTAGAAAACTAAATTTGTTAGCAACCCTGCCTACAACCAGGGTGCTACAGTAGTCTGGGTTCTTTTACAACACTGGCCCTAGTGCATGGGTCTGCATGACAATGGTAGGGACAAGAGATTGTAGAAGCTAATGATAATTAATTGGTTCTGTGTTCTCTGCAGGGGAACTGAGCACAAAATAAAATGAACAGCAGTCGGAAGTCGATGTAGACCCACTGCAAGATTAGTCTCCCGTTGTTGCTCTGGCATTGTTAAGAATTGTGGTTGCCCATTTGAACTCATTCATACATCTTCTATAACCTACATATGTTCCTTGTGTCCTGATTACCCGCTTCTCCTCCATCTCGCCTTCTTCCCGTGTGTTCTTGTGTCCTTGCCTCTCTTCCATTTGTTATTCTGCGCTGTCTTCTATGACCCTCTTTTATTTATGACTTTGATCCTTCGCTGTCCAGCCTATACTTACCTGTCTTTCTCTTTTCACTCGATGCTCTTGAGTTCAACCCTTAATTTATGGTTCTGAGCATCATCCGTCTCAGGACGTGGCGGGGATTTTCTTTTAAGGTAAATCCACCACCTAAGACTCGCTACACCATTGCTTTTACAATGTCATTTCATTTCTTGGCTAAAACAGAACTCAGTTCTTTAAAAAAAATTAGGATGTTTCTGGGGATGGATTTCTTCACTGTGGGGAATGCAGATTAACCACTTGCCTTCCAGAATATTCCCCCCCCCCCCCTACTTCATGACCAGGCCAATTTTTTTGCTTTTTGGCACGGCATTATTTTAACTGACAATTGCACGGTCATGCAACGCTGTACATAAATTTAAATTGTATCATATTTTTTTTCCCACAAACAGAGCTTTCTTTTGGTGGTATTTGATCACCACTACGTTTTTTATTTTTTGGGGGGCTGGGCCGAGCCGTGCTCTTTGTTTCTTATGGACGCAGAGAGCTCGGGAGCGAGCACGCACAAGTGATCCCAAAGCAAGTAGATTGATATGGGGGGGGAAGAACTCGCAAGGGGAAGGGCCTAGAGCACCGGCAGGGGACCCAAGGAGGAGGATCAGGGCTGCTCTGTGCAAAACCATTACACAGAGCAGGTAAGTATTTTTTTTTATTATTTTTTTTTTAATAAAAATGTTTCCTTTACAATCATACAAGAGAGATATGATCTGACATGACCACAGTAACAGGCCTCTATCCTGGTAAATAGGTAAACCTTCTATGGAATTTGTTTTTATGATTGCACCATGTATTTTGAGAATATCTTTAATTTTGCCTGTATAATAAATTAATTTCTACTTCACATTTTTTGTACCTTTACTTCATTAAGTGACTGGCCTCACACAAAGTCCCATGACCATAGTTCTTTGTATACTTCCTTTACAATCACTTTAACCACTTGCTGACCACCCACCACAGATCTACTGCGGCAAGGTGGCTCGGCTGCGCAAATCGCCGTACCGGTAGGCTGTACCGGAGGCCAATAGAAAGAGCAGTCAGCTCCGAGCGAGTAGACTTTCATTCAAAGCAGCCCTGATTGACAAGATTCCAGCCCTGCCTAGGTCCAATCAGACGCCGGTGACATCACTTTCTGTTCCACGGTCCATGCTGGTCTGTGTGGAGCTGCTTGGTTCCTTTGCTCCTGGAGAAACACTGTGATCCATTCCAGCCAGCTGCTCAACCCTTTCCAGCTATCCGGAACAGCGGTGGGACCCACAAAGCCATGTGGAATGATCTTCTATCATCCTTTAAGTGTTTTTAATCTTATCCTATTAAAGTCATCATTTTAATACTACACTCAGGTCGTCGCCTCTCCCTCCCTGTTTTTTGCTTACCTTCATTAGTACAATAACAGTGCCCATTTTTAGCACTGATCACTCTAATAATGTCACTGTTCCCAAAAAAGTGTAAAAAATGTTAGGTGTCCGATCTGTCTGCCGCAATGTCGCAATCCCGCTGAAAATCACTGATTGCCACCATTACTAGTAAAACAAATAAATAAAAATGCCATAAATACAGTCAAGGCCAATAAATATTGGGACATCGACACAATTCTAATCTTTTTGGCTCTATACACCACCACAACGGATTTGAAATAAAACAAACAAGATGTGCTTTAACTGCAGACTTTCAGCTTTAATTTGAGGGTATTTACATCCAAATCAGGTGAACGGTGTAGGAATTACAACAGTTTGTATATGTGCCTCCCACTTTTTAAGGGACCAAAAGTAATGGGACAATTGGCTGTTCAGCTGTTCCATGGTCAGGTGTGTGTTATTCCCTCATTATCCCATTTACAAGGAGCAGATAAAAGGTCCAGAATTCATTTCAAGTGTGCTATTTGCATTTGGAATCTGTTGTTGTCAACTCTCAATATGAGATCCAAAGAGGTGTCACTATCAGTGAAGCAAGCCATCATTAGGCTGAAAAAAGAAAACAAACCCATCAGAGAGATAGCAAAAACATTAGGTGTGGCCAAATCAACTGTTTAGAACATCCTTAAAAAGAAAGAATGCACCGCTGTGCTCAGGAACACCAAAAGACCTGGAAGACCATGGAAAACAACTGTGGTGGATGACCGAAGAATTCTTTCCCTGGTGAAGAAAACACCCTTCACAACAGTTGGCCAGATCAAGAACACTCTCCAGGAGGTAGGTGTATGTGTGTCAAAGTCAACAATCAAGAGAAGACTTCACCAGAGTGAATACAGAGGGTTCACCACAAGATGTAAACCATTGGTGAGCCTCAAAAACAGGAAGGCCAGATTAGAGTTTGCCAAACATCGTTTAAAAATGCCTTCACAGTTCTGGAACAACATCCTATGGACAGATGAGACCAAGATCAACTTGTACCAGAGTGATGGGAAGAGAAGAGTATGGAGAAGGAAAGGAACTGCTCATGATCCAAAGCATACCACCTCATCAGTGAAGCATGGTGGTGGTAGTGTCATGGCGTGGGCATGTATGGCTGCCAATGGAACTGGTTCTCTTGTATTTATTGATGATGTGACTGCTGGCAAAGGCAGCAGGATGAATTCTGAAGTGTTTCGGGCAATATTATCTGCTCATATTCAGCAAAATGCTTCAGTACTCATTGGACGGAGCTTCACAGTGCGGACGGACAATGACCCGAAGCATACTGCGAAAGCAACCAAAGAGTTTTTTAAGGGAAAGAAGTGGAATGTTATGCAATGGCCAAGTCAATCACCTGACCTGAATCCGATTGAGCATGCATTTCACTTGCTGAAGACAAAACTGAAGGGAAAATGCCCCAAGAACAAGTACTAACTGAAGACAGTTGCAGTAGAGGCCTGGCAGAGCATCACCAGGGATGAAACCCAGCGTCTGGTGATGTCTATGCGTTCCAGACTGCAGGCTGTAATTGGCTGCAAAGGATTTGCAACCAAGTATTAAAAAGTGAAAGTTTGATGGATGATTGTTAATCTGTCCCATTACTTTTGGTCCCTTAAAAAGTGTGAGGCACATATACAAACTGTTGTAATTCCTGCACCGTTCACCTGATTTGGATGTAAATACCCTCAAATTAAAGATGAAAGTCTGCAGTTAAAGCACATCTTAAAGTAACGCAGTGCCATATTGCAAAAAATGACCTGGTCATTAAGGGGGCAAATGCTTCTGTGGCTGAAGTGGTTAAGACAGAAAGTGTTAAGATTACCAAACGTCTTCCCCTTTTTCCTCATTTCTATAACATAGGAGGTGTTCTGTAGTCTACAAAGAGAGCTGGGAACAATGCTAACCTATGACAGTCAGCACAGGCAGAGAGGACAGAAAGTTTTCAGTTCTGGCAGGATCCACAGGTACTTACTGCACACATCGAACAGATATAACAAAACACTTTCAATGGTATTTAACAAATCAAACGGGAGCAAATAAAAAAAAAATTAATTGTTAGGGATTTTACATTTTTAAACTTTAATTTGCTCAATGGACTGCTCCTCATCAAAAAAAGGTCTACATTCAGAGTTGTTTGACAGGCGGTGACGAGGCATTGTATTGCTTTTCAGCTGCCTGCTTTAACCCCTTGAACCCCACACTAGCATGCCACAATCACGTGCACTGTATGTGGTTGTAGGGCGGCCCCATTCACTTGAATGGTTTGTGATTGACGGGGGGGGGGGGGGGGGTAGCGCCAATAAACATATTAATGGTACATCCAAAATGCCCAAGACATTGTGTAAAAATCTGGCAGAAGTTTTAGGTTGCCCTATGAGGGACAGGGACTGGTATGATTGGTTCATATGTTTGTTGGCCCTGAGGAAGTGTCAGTTATGACCAAACACTGGTTGGGTATTCTATAGCTGCTTTTTATGGATACAGAGCTTGGGAACTTCTGAACACCAACAGACAGTGCCGGGTCATCAAGCGGCCAGTCATCAAGCGGCCAGGGCAAAGTAGCCAAATGGTGCCCCCCCCAAAATGTGTGAGCATTATGTGTCAGTAAAAATCCTCTCCTTCCTCCCAAAACAAATTAGAGCACTAATCTTCAAACTTACCCCCAATCATAATTTCCCTTTGCAAGTCAAAATTCTCTCCTAATCCTCCCTCCCAGCTCAAATCCTCTTCCTCCCCCCTCCTAGCACAATTCCTCTACCCCTCAAATTTCCTCTGAGCATAAATCCCCACCCCCATCCAAATCCCCACCTCCCAGAACAACCCCCCCCCCAATCCCCTCTCCTTGCACAAATCCTCCTGCCCAAATCCCCCTTCCTAACAGAAATCCACTCACCTAGTACAATTCCCCCCCATTAATAATCCCCAGCTCCCAGAACAACCCCCCCCCAAATCACCTCTCCTTGCACAAATCCTCCTGCCCAAATCCCCCTTCCTAACAGAAATCCACTCTCCTAGTACAATTCCCCCCCATCCAAATCCCCAGCTCCCAGGACAACCCCCCCCCCAAATCACCTCTCCTTGCACAAATCCTCTTGCCCAAATCCCCCCTCCCAACAGAAATCCACTCTCCTAGTACAATCCCCCCCCATCCAAATCCCCACCTCCCAGAACAACCCCCCTCCCCCAAATCACCTCTCCTTGCACAAATCCTCCTGCCCAAACCCCCCTTCCTAACAGAAATCCACTCTCTTAGTACAATCCCCCCCCATCCAAATCCCCACCTCTCAGAACAACCCCCCCCCCCCCAAATCACCTCTCCTTGCACAAATCCTCCAATCCTCCTGCCAAAATCCCCCTTCCTAACAGAAATCCACTGTCCTAGTACAATTCCCCCCCCCATCCGAATCCCCACCTCCCAGAACAAACCCCCCCAAATCCCCTCTCCTTGCACAAATCCTCCTTCCTAACAGAAATCACCTCTCCTAGTACAAATCCCCCCCCCCCACCTCACGGCTACCAGGGCAGGCTTCTGCACCCCCCCCCCCCCCTGTCCCGGCCCTGCCAACAAATCCTCTATAAACTTGTAAATGAATACAGTATTTTGTCTTTCATCTTTCTCATGATTGTGTAAGTGGCACCTGCCTCTCCTTGCTGTGACTATAACAGGGCAAAGATCTTGTAAGCGTCTGATAGATTTTTTAGCTAAATAGTATGGGGATGTAAAAAATATAAACACAAACATAATATTGTGCAATAATATAAATATAATGCAATGCCAATGAATTCATGCCTATAGACACGTCTTTATGGTATAATTCCCACATAAGAAACACGCTCTTCCATATAATTGCTACCTTTCTTTTCTGCGGGTTTCTCCTGAAAGAAAAGCTCGCCCATAGCGAAAGCTGGTAGGTGATCCCGACCTTCTGACCTCCGGCATGTGAGACCGTGAAATCGCTCCAGAAGATACTTTCATGTCAGCAATTTCATGCTTCCAAAGCACTTTTTTGTAATCTTGGAGCCCGGGGCCTTATTACCTCCCTCCAATATTGTATCCAATATCATTTTTATAGTAGTTCTTGCTCTAGTCCCATTGACTGAAGTCCTGGAAAAATGTGGTTAAAGGCTGCCTATCCGAGCAGAATGAGAATGAGATATAAAAAAAAATAAAATAAACAAAGATATCTATTGACATACAAATAGGGATGTGAATTTAGAAATGCCACCATCTGAGATTATTTCCTTCACAATTAAAAGAGAGATACAAGAAACAAACAAAACAAGATTCAGCGTTAAAGTTTATGTGAATCCTCTCCTTGGAAAACAACCCATTCAGTTTAAAGCAGAGTTCCACCTTCTTTTTAAACTTTGCACCCCCACATTCGTGATTCTTTTAAAATGTCTCCTTGGACCCCTTTTTTTTCCCATCAATGCCTTATCCCCTTTCCTTCATGCCGATAGTACGCAAATTTGCGTTCATGGCTTGAAGGGGGCAACTATTCAGAAAGAATGTTGATTGCTCTATTATACAACCACTAGGCAGCTCACTTGCCTGTCTTTATGCTCCCAGACAGCTATTTGTTTTCTAAAGAGATAGCAGAGCAGAAGCTGCTTACCCTCCGGCTTGCTCTGTCTAATTGAAACTGCAAACAGAGCCAAAGGTGAAGGGAGGACAGGGGTCACTACTCCGAACCAAAGACAGCAGCATTAATCACCAGCACATCATCTACTTCTATTGAAACTCCATGATGAATTTAAATAGGAAGGAATGATGTGCTGGTGGTGTGATCTGTCTACAATTGGGTCTAAGCAC
Source organism: Lithobates clamitans (assembly GCA_037952925.1). Classification (NCBI taxonomy): domain Eukaryota; kingdom Metazoa; phylum Chordata; class Amphibia; order Anura; family Ranidae; genus Lithobates; species Lithobates clamitans. The sequence continues at coordinate 1,200,777 of JBBGZY010002390.1, read as the reverse complement.
CATCCATGATATATCACTACAGCTCTAAGAAAGAAGGTCAAATACCATTTAAAGTGCACAGTATTCCTAGACTCATAGGAGTGATTTACTAAAACTGGAGCGTGCAAAATCTGGGGCAGCTCTGCATATAAACCAGGGGTCAGGAACCTTTTTGGCTGAGAGAGCCATGAACGTCACATATTTTAAAATGTAATTCCGTGAAAGCCATACAACACAACATGTTTAAAACTAAATAAGTAAATGTGTGCATTTTATGTAAGACCAACACCTTTAAAGTACAATAAGTCTCTGAATTCTTTTTAATAACATGTTATGTTGTTGCTAACCAATGATGAATAAAGTACTTCTTACCATTAATGCGACTTCTGGTGCTGCATGGTTTTGCTGATGGCTTTGTAGTCTGGTTGATACATGGTGAGGTTACGCTTCATGCAGGCGTTGAGACTTCCATCCGTGATTGATTTTTTTTAAATCGATGAATCGACTAATTTCGATTAATTATAACTGTAATATCGAGATCTCCCCCACTGTAATGTCCACATCTCCCCCACTGTAATGTCCACATCTCCCCCACTGTAATATCCACATCTCCCCCACTGTAATATCCACATCTCCCCCACTGTAATATCCACATCCCCCCACTGTAATATCCACATCTCCTCCCACTGTAATATCCACATCTCCCCCACTGTAATATCCACATCTCCTCCCACTGTAATATCCACATCTCCCCCACTGTAATATCCACATCTCCCCCACTGTAATATCCACATCTCCTCCCACTGTAATATCCACATCTCCTCCCACTGTAATATCCACATCTCCCCCACTGTAATATCCACATCTCCCCCACTGTAATGTCCACATCTCCCCCCCACTGTAATATCCACATCTCCCCCACTGTAATATCCACATCTCCCCCACTAATATCCACATCTCCCCCACTGTAATATCCACATCTCCCCCACTGTAATGTCCACATCTCCCCCACTGTAATATCCACATCTCCCCCACTGTAATATCCACATCTCTCCACTGTAATATTCACATCTCCCCCACTGTAATATCCACATCTCTCCACTATAATATCCATATCTCTCCACTATAATATCCACATCTCCCCCACTGTAATATCCACATCTCCCCCCACTATAATATCCACATCTTCCCCACTGTAATATCCACATTCCTCCACTGTAATATCCACATCTCCCCCACTGTAATATCCACATCTCCTCCCACTGTAATATCCACATCTCCCCCACTGTAATATCCACATCTCTCCACTGTAATATCCACATCTCCCCCCACTGTAATATCCACATCTCCCCCACTGTAATATCCACATCTCCTCCCACTGTAATATCCACATCTCCCCCACTGTAATATCCACATCTCCCCCACTGTAATATCCACATCTCCCCCACTGTAATATCCACATCTCCCCCCCACTGTAATATCCACATCTCCCCCCACTGTAATATCCACATCTCCCCCACTGTAATATCCACATCTCCCCCCACTGTAATATCCACATCTCTCCACTATAATATCCATATCTCTCCACTATAATATCCACATCTCCCCCACTGTAATATCCACATCTCCCCCCACTATAATATCCACATCTTCCCCACTGTAATATCCACATTCCTCCACTGTAATATCCACATCTCCCCCACTGTAATATCCACATCTCCCCCACTGTAATATCCACATCTCCCCCACTGTAATGTCCACATCTCCCCCACTGTAATGTCCACATCTCCCCCCACTGTAATATCCACATCTCCGCCACTGTAATATCAACATCTCCCCTACTGTAATATCCACATCTCCCCCACTGTAATATCCACATCTCCCCCCCACTGTAATATCCACATCTCCCCCCACTGTAATATCCACATCTCCCCCACTGTAATATCCACATCTCCCCCCACTGTAATATCCACATCTCTCCACTATAATATCCATATCTCTCCACTATAATATCCACATCTCCCCCACTGTAATATCCACATCTCCCCCCACTATAATATCCACATCTTCCCCACTGTAATATCCACATTCCTCCACTGTAATATCCACATCTCCCCCACTGTAATATCCACATCTCCCCCACTGTAATATCCACATCTCCCCCACTGTAATGTCCACATCTCCCCCACTGTAATGTCCACATCTCCCCCCACTGTAATATCCACATCTCCGCCACTAATATCCACATCTCCCCCACTGTAATATCCACGTCTCCCCCACTGTAATATCCACATCTCCCCCACTGTAATATCCACATCTCCCCCCACTGTAATATCCACATCTCTCCACTATAATATCCATATCTCTCCACTATAATATCCACATCTCCCCCACTGTAATATCCACATCTCCCCCCACTATAATATCCACATCTCCCCCACTGTAATATCCACATTCCTCCACTGTAATATCCACATCTCCCCCCACTGTAATATCCACATCCCCCCCAGTGTAATATCGACATCTCCCCCCACTATAATATCCACATCTCCCCCACTGTAATATCCACATTTCCCCCACTGTAATATCCACATCTCCCCCACTGTAATATCCACATCTCCCCCCACTGTAATATCCACATCTCTCCACTATAATATCCATATCTCTCCACTATAATATCCACATCTCCCCCACTGTAATATCCACATCTCCCCCCACTATAATATCCACATCTCCCCCACTGTAATATCCACATTCCTCCACTGTAATATCCACATCTCCCCCCACTGTAATATCCACATCCCCCCCAGTATAATATCGACATCTCCCCCCACTATAATATCCACATCTCCCCCACTGTAATATCCACATTTCCCCCACTGTAATATCCACATCTCCCCCACTGTAATGTCCACATCTCCCCCACTGTAATGTCCACATCTCCCCCCACTGTAATATCCACATCTCCGCCACTAATATCCACATCTCCCCCACTGTAATATCCACGTCTCCCCCACTGTAATATCCACATCTCCCCCACTAATATCCACATCTCCCCCACTAATATCCACATCTCCCCACATCTCCCCCACTAATATCCACATCTCTCCACTGTAATATCCACATCTCCCCACATCTCCCCCACTATAATATCCACATCTCCCCTACAATTGTCTGCTTGCTTACCACTACACAAGCAGATCCACGAGCAGTTGAGGCGGGTGATGATGACGTCAGCACGCCGCTAACCTAGGCTGCCGCCGGGTGTGCCAAGATGGCCGCTGCTCCAGAGCTTGGCCGAAGCCGCGGCCTTTCCAATGGGCACAATCCGCGGATCAGCACACCACGCGATCCGCGGCTTGAGAGGCGAGAGCCAGATGCAGCCATCAAAAGAGCCACATCTGGCTCGTGAGCCATAGGTTCCCAACCCCTGATATAAATCAATCAGCTTCCAAGTTTTTTTTGTCAAAGCTTACTTGAACAAGCTGAAGTTAGAAGCTGATTGGCTACCACACAGAGCTGCACCATATTTTGCACTTTCCAGTTTTAGTAAATCAACCCCTATACTGTTCTGATTCAATCACTTGTGTCTATTGCCTTCAGCATGAGATACTGAGCTCCATATGAACAGGAGGTAAGTAGAAATAGAAAAGAAGCCCATAGCCTCATCTACTGGTGGGATATAGAAATGCATTATATTTGGATGCACCTTTTCATGTTTACCTGACCTTAACCCCTTCCCATCTGCCGCACGCCAATATACGTTGGCACAATGACAACGGTGGGCAAAAGGGCATACAGGTACATCCCCTTTAAGATGCGGCATTATGGGCGATGTCCGCTGGGTGCCCGCGATCGTGTCACGGAGCGGAAGAAGGGGGAGATGCCTTTGTAAGCAAGGCATTTCCCCATTCTGCCTAGTGACATGACAGGGATCTACTGCTCCCTGTAATCGGGAGCAGTGATCGCTGTCATGTCAGTGGTAGCCCATCACCCCCCACAGTTAGAATCACTCCCTAGGACACATTTAACCCCTTGATCGCCCACTAGTGTTTAACCCATCATCACTGATCGCTGTATAACTGACAATGGTCCCAAAATAGTGTCAAAAGTGTCCAATGTGTCCGCCATAATGTTGCATTCATGATAAAAATCGCTGATCACCACCATTACTAATAAAAAAAATAATAATAATAAAAATGCCATAAAACTATACCCTATTTTGTAGACGCTATAACTTTTGCACAAACCAATCAATATACGCTTATTGCGATTTTTTTTTTACTAAAAATATGTAGAAGAATACATATCGGCCTAAACTGAGGAAAAAAATATATTTTTTTATATATTTTTGGGGGATATTTATTATAGCAAAAAGTAAAAAACATTGCGTTTTTTTCAAAACTGTCGCTATTCCTTTGTTTATAGCGCAAAAAATAAAAAAATGCAGAGGTGATCAAATACCACCAAAAAAAAGCTTTATTTATTGGGAAAAAAAGGACACCAATTTTGTTTGGGTGCAACGTTCCACGACCGCGCAATTGTCAGTTAAAGCGACGCAGTGCCAAATCGCAAAAAGTGCTCTGGTCAGGAAGGGGATAAATCCTTCCAGGGCTGTAGTTTGTCACCATTCCACGAGCATGTGCAATTTTAAAGCGTGACATGTTAGCTATCTATTTACACAGCGTAACATTATCCTTCACATTATACAAAAAAATTCGGGTAAATATTGTATTAATAGTGAATAAAAAGTTAAAGGTGCATGTAGACGTAATGTCCTAAGAAAAAAGAAATATATAATCCAAAAAAGGACAACAGTCTGCAGTGAGAATAAATAATCTGTGTATCGATCCTGTCTGCTTCCCAACCGTCAACTTGTATAACATCAACTTTAGCGAATAGATGGAATACGCTTACCAGAGAGGTTGGATTCTACTGCCATGAGCATAGAATCAATGGAGCTTGATGCCCCTGTTGAAGGTCATTGGACCGAAACGCGTAGGGCGGCTTTTACAGACCCTATACACTGCTTTTTACTTTGCGATCACTTTTTATATGTATTGTGGTTTTTTATGAATAAAACACCCAGAGTTACACTATGTGGAAGCATTCCTTCCTTTTTCCACATATCCTGGAGAACTGAGAAACCACTTTGCTTTTTGGAATCCATTTTGGCTCTGCTTCGGTGGATAAAGAATCCAACCTCTCTCCTAAGCGTATTCCATCTATTCGCTAAAGTTGATGATATACAAGTTGACGGTTGGGAAGCAGACAGGATCGATACACCGATTATTTAATCTCACTGCGGACTGTTGTCCTTTTTTGGATTATATATTTCTTTTTTCTTGGGACATTACGTCTACATGCACCTTGAACTTTTTATTCACTATTAATACACGTGTGTTTTTAGCGCTACAATTTATTCTATATTTGTTACCTTTTTGTCACATGGTTTGTAGCAGCTGGTTTTTGTTCTTTTGGGTAGCGCATTAATCATTCCTTTTTTGCACGGGTAAATATTGTGTTTTTTTTTTTTTAATCTATAAAGGGTATTTTTTTTCTAAAACAACTGCGTTTACAAAGCCGCTACACAAATACCGTGTGACATAAAAAAATGCAATGATCACCATTTTATTCCCTAGGCTCTATGATAAAAAAAAGTATAATGTTTAGGGGTTATAAGTCACTTTCTAGCAAAAAATACCGATTTAAAACAAAAATAAAAAGTGCCAGAAAAAGCCTGGTCGGCAAGTGGTTAAAGGGTGGATTGTGAACCAAGCCCTACACAAATAGGGGATTTTCATTTCTGTTATAAAAAAAAAAACACAAAAAAAAAAAACCTTTATCTAAAAAGGTCCACATGTCAGTGGTGTATATTATTATACAAAGGGTATCTTCATTTGCACAGTACAGGCATTATACAAACATCTCTTGTGCCGGTCCAGAAATCCATAAACCGTACACACCGGCTCAACAGCTCAAAAAGCTTCCCGGCAAAACCACCTTCATGTCCCTCCGACCAAAAGTGACTTTTCAGCCTGGCTGAGTGATGTCAGATCTCTTTCAAGCATGAGAGGACACTCTCAGGATTAGCACTTCATAGGGTACGTGACCTGGACACTTGTCGCTTTACACCCCGCAGGTTTATTTAATATTTTTCACTTCACCGGGGACTCACATAAATATGTCCAGCGTGTAATAAAGCAGTTATGGAAGCTATAGGTTGAACACGGTAGGAGAAGTGTCATTGCGATTCCGCGCACGCAGCCAGCTGCTGAGATGGAATAGTTCAGATGCTTTGAAATGTCTTATTTAGAAAATAACGTAATTTTTGCCGTGTGTAAACAAATGCAATTTTTCTCTGCTGTAATACTACGGTTTAATGCAGCAGACACGGGGCCTTGAGCAATATTTTCTAACAGTTTTAAATCCCGATATAACTTTAGGTTTTAAATCAGCTACATACATTTTGGGTGCATCAAAATAAAAGGTGTGCAATCCTAACACTAAACCGTTGCTCCGCCAATCAGGTGCTCGGATCTGTTACCTGTCACCTGATTGGCTGAAACGACAGGCGCTGTGATTGGACGTCAGGCTTTCAATCATAGCAGACGTAAGTGCAGACGGCGGGCCGGCGTGGAGCACACTGGCAGCATTTCATTTGGCACAGTGGCTGCGTTTGATGGGGCACAGTGGCGGCAATTGATGGGCACAGTGGCGGCTATTGATGGGCACAGTGGTTGCGTTTGATGGCACAGTGGCTGCATTTGATGGCACAGTGGCGGCAATTGATGGGCACAGTGGCTGCATTTTATGGGGCACAGTGGCGGTAATTGATGGGCACAGTGGCTGCGTTTGGAGCACAGTAGCGGCAATTGATGGGCACAGTGGCGGCAATTGATAAGCATAGTGGCTGCGTTTGATGGCACAGTGGGAGCAATTGATGGGCACAATGGCGGCAATTGATATGCACAGTGGCTGTGTTTGATGGGGCACAGTGGCAGCAATTGATGGGCACAGTGGCTGTGTTTGATGGGGCACAGTGGTAGCAATTGATAGGCACAGTGGCGGCAATTGATGGGCACAGTGGCTGCGTTTGATGGCACAGTGGCTGCATTTGATGGCACAGTGGCGGCAATTGATGGGCACAGTGGCTGCATTTTATGGGGCACAGTGGCTGCATTTGATGGCACAGTGGCAGTAATTGATGAGCACAGTGGCTGCGTTTGGAGCACAGTAGCGGCAATTGATGGGCACAGTGGCGGCAATTGATAAGCATAGTCACTGCGTTTGATGGCACAGTGGCTGCATTTGATGGCACAGTGGCGGCAATTGATGGGCACAGTGGCTGAATTTGATGGCACAGTGGCTGCATTTGATGGCACAGTGGTGGCAGTTGATGGGCACAGTGACTGCGTTTGATGGCACAGTGGCTGCATTTGATGACACAGTGGTGGCAATTGATGGGCACAGTGGCTGCATTTTATGAGGCACAGTGGCTGCATTTGATGGCACAGTGGCGGTAATTGATGGGCACAGTGGCTGCGTTTGATGGAGCACAGTAGCTGTAATTGATGGGCACAGTGGCAGCAATTGATAAGCACAGTGGCTTCGTTTGATGGCACAGTGGCTGCATTTGATGGCACAGTGGCGGCAATTGATGGGCACAGTGGCTGCACTTTAAGGGGCACAGTGGCTGCATTTGATGGCACAGTGGTTGCAGTTGATGGGCACAGTGGCTGCGTTTGATGGCACAGTGGCTGCATTTGATAGCACAGTGGCTGCATTTTATGGGGCACAGTGGCTGCATTTGAAGGGCACAGTGGCTGCGTTTGGGACACAGTGGCTGCGTTTGGGGCACAGTGGCTGTGTTTGATGGGGCACAGTGGTGGCAATTGATGGGCACAGTGGCTGCGTTTGATGGCACAATGGCTGCATTTGATGACACAGTGGCGGCAATTGATGGGCACAGTGGTTGCATTTTATAGGGCACAGTGGCTGCATTTGATGGCACAGTGGCGGTAATTGATGGGCACAGTGGGTGCATTTGATGGAGCACAGTAGTGGCAATTGATGGGCACAGTGGCGGCAATTGATAAGCACAGTGGCTTCGTTTGATGGCACAGTGGCTGCATTTGATGGCACAGTGGTGGCAATTGATGGGCAAGGTGGATGCATTTTATGGGGCACAGTGGCTGCATTTGATGGCACAGTGGTGGCAGTTGATGGGCACAGTGGCTGCGCTTGATGGCGTAGTGGCTGCATTTGATAGCACAGTGGCAGCAATTGATGGGCACAGTGGCTGCATTTTATGGGGCACAGTGGCTGCATTTGATGGGGCAAAGTGGTGGCAATTGTTGGGCACAGTGGTGGCGTTTGATGGCACAGTGGCTGCAATTGATGGGCAGGGTGGCTGCATTTTATGGGGCACAGTGGCTGCGCTTGATGGGCACAGTGGCTGCGTTTGATGGGCACAGCGGCGGCAATTGATGGGCACAATGGCTGCATTTTATGGGGCACAGTGACTGCATATGATGGCACAGTGGCGGCAATTGATGGTACTCCGTGACCGTGCCTTGGGACCCGCGGACTCGATGTCCGCCGGTGTCCCGCGATCGTGTCACAGAGCGGGAGAACGGAGAGATGCCTATGTAAACAAGGCATTTCCACGTTCTGCCTAGTGACATGACAGGGATCTACTGCCCATCCCCCCCTCCATAGTTAGAATCACTCCTTAGGACACACTTAACCCCTTGATCGCCCCCTAGTGTTTAACCCCTTCCCTGCCAGTGTCATTTACACAGTTATCAGTGCATTTTTATAGCACTGATCGCTGTATAAATAACAATGGTCCCAAAATAGTGTCAAAAGTGTCCGATGTGTCCGCCATAATGTCGCAGTCACGATAATAATAATAATAAAAATGCCATAAAACTATCCCCTATTTTGTAGACGCTATAACTTCTGCGCAAACCAACCAATATACGCTTATTGCGATTTTTTTTTTTTTTTACCAAAAATATGTAGAAGAATACATATAGGCCTAAACTGAGGGGAAAAAAATTACGGTATATGTTTTTGGGGGATATTTATTATAGCAAAAAGTAAAAAATATTGCTTTTTTTTTCAAGATTGTCGCTCTTTTTTTGTTTATAGCGCAAAAAATTAAAACCGCAGAGGTGATCAAATACCACCAAAAGAAAGCTCTATTTGTGGGGAAAAAAATGACATCAATTTTGTTTGGGTGCAACGTCGCACGACCGCGCAATTGTCAGTTAAAGCGACGAAGTGCCGAATCGCAAAAAGTGCTCTGGTCAGGAAGGGGGTAAATCCTTCCGGGGCTGAAGCGGTTAAATAATTGTATTTATTTCACAACCTCAGCAGCTTCGCATTCTAAATATCCTGACATATTCCGGGACACCGCAATTCTACAAATCCATATTTTCTTTGAATTCCGCTTTCCAGTCAAATCCCACGCAGAAGGTGATGTTTGGGCTCCTTTCACCCCCATGACTCTGCAGAGAAGTGGCCTGTAATAATATATTCTGTAAAAACTATTTAACCTGCAGTTTTCGGGGTCAGACTGTTCAATTATACATCTGAAGAACATAGAATACATATTCATTCTAAATGAGGAACGATATTATTGATGTTAAACGAACTTGGAACTTACTTCCACCGTTAAAATATTCATAGAAGGGCTACAGCAATTTTGTTTATGCCGTGTAAAATATTCATTTGACTTTTTAGCGGAATGTTTCTCTGGTGAAGTTATGGAGGCCAGTGAAATGTGTTCATTTTTATGTTCAAACGGAAAGTAAATGGATCATATTGCTTACAGATGATGCTGCTCTGCTAACACGTTTAATAATGAATGGTAGAGGGATGAAAAGTGCTTCACTTTGTTTGGTACGGTACAATTAGTTTAGAGGAAACAGCTGAATTTCGAATTCTTAGAAAAATCGGTCCAAATCCTAGCAAAACCTTCATAAAACTGCAGGTGATTCTCAATCTCATCAGAAATCCAAATAATTGGGGTTCTGGAATAGTGGGTGGATTCATGCAAATCTTTGTGTTTTTTGTTTTTTTTGCCATCTATTTATATAGAATCACGGATTACAGGAGAAGTACAACTTCAAGGAGACTGAAAAGTAGAGATGTACCGATACCATTTTTTTTTTTTACAGATAGTATTAGTACCGATCCTTTTTTTTTTTTTTTAGTACTCGCCAATACCAATTACTGATACTTGCCTTCAACTGTTTTGTTTACACTTCAGCTGTCAACAATACTACAAAGTATTGAAAAGTTATTTACAAATGAAATCTTTTTTTTTTATTATTTACCGTATTTATCGGCGTATAACACGCGCTGGCGTATAACACGCACCCAAGTTAAGGAGGGAATTTTAAGGAAAAAAACTTTTAGGAGTAAAGTTTAAGGAAGAAAAACTTACATTAAAATGCCCATCAATGCAGCGTTATCGGTGTCCATCTGCAGCTTTGTCAGTCAGTGCAGCCTTGCCCCAGTGTCCATTGCAGCCTTGTCAGTGCAGCTTTGCCCCAGTGCAGCCTTGTCAGTGCAGCCATGTCAGTGCAGCCTTGTCAGTGCAGCCTTGTCAGTGCAGCAATGTCAGTGCAGCCATGTCAGTGCAGCTTTTCTCCAGTGCAGCCATGTCAGTGCAGCTTTTCTCCAGTGCAGCCTTGCCCCAGTGCAGCTTTGCCCCAGTGCAGCCTTGCCCCAGTGCAGCCTTGTCCCCAGTGCAGCTTTGCCCCCATGCAGCCTTGCCCCAGTGCAGCCTTGCCCCCCCGTGCAGCCTTGCCCCCCCGTGCAGCCTTGCCCCCCGTGCAGCTTTGTGGGATCGCCGCGATCCCTGCCGTCATACACAGCCCTGTGTAAATTTAAATATGGCGCTGAGACTGCAGGGACTCGGCGGAGCGCTGATACACATAGCCGAGAGTCCTCAGGTTTCCTCGGCGCCGCTTACAGTCCCACCCAGTTCCGCCCTATGGGCAGGACTGTAAGCGGCGCCGAGAAAACCCGAGGACTCTCGGCTATGTGTAGCTCCGCTTCGCCGAGTCCCTGCAGTCTCGGCGCCGTATTTGAATTTCCACACGGCTGTGTATGTCGGCGGCGATCGCGGCAATTGCCGCGATCGCTCCGATCACACACAATTGGGGGGGGATCGGCCTATAACACGCACCCACGATTTTCCCCTGATTTTCAGGGGAAAAAAGTGCGTGTTATATGCCGATAAATACGGTAATTGTGTGCTTGTTTAATTTGAAACGTGTAAATATATGTTAGGTGTAAAAATATTAATGAACAAAGCAAACAAAAACAAAAAAAAGTTTTATTAAATACTAGTTTATAAAACAGAAGTGAACAAAAGAAAATCAGCAGGAAAATAATCATTAAATGGAATTAAATAAGGAGTTAAAGTGGTGTTCCGGCCGAAATTATACTTTTTAAATAAAAATACCCCTATAATACACAAGCTTAATGTATTCTAGTAAAGTTAGTCTGTAAACTAAGGTCTGTTTTGTTAGTTTATAGCACTAGTTTGTTATTTTATAAACTTACAGCAGGCCGTGGCCATCTTAAGTGTGGGCATCTGAAGCCAGACTGTATTTCTTCCTGGATCTCATCCTTGCAGATCTCGCACATGCTCAGTGCAGCATGTAATAGGTTTCAGGTCAGGCTTCCATAGAAACGGCAGTGTCAGAGGAAGTTGCCGCCCCTTCCCAGAAGGCATTGCAAACAGGAAATGATGCGATGTGCCACGGCCAGGGAGGAGGAAGTGAAAAATGAATACAGCAGATATACAGTAGGTGCTGAGAAAATAAATAAAAAAACTATCCAATTCGTTTACAGTGCACAGTTTAGTGAGGGATGCTGAAGAGTTGTAAAAGTGGGTGGAACTCCACTTTAACCACTTAGGGACCAATCCTCTTTCTGAGATTTGTTGTTTACAAATACAAGTTAAAAACAGATTTTTTTTTGCTAGAAAATGACTTAGAACCCCCAAACATTATACATTTTTTTTCTAACACCCTGGAGAATAAAATGGCAATACTTTCTGTCACACCGTATTTGCGCAGCGGTCTTACAAGCGCACTTTTTGTGGAAAAAATACATTTTTTGAATTAAAAAATAAGACAACAGTAAAGTTAGCCCAATTGTTTTCTTATATTGTGAAAGATTATGTTAAAGTGGAAGTAAACCCATCCATAAAACAGTTTAATTTCCGGGACGTGCCAAAAATGTAACACTCCCATTGGTTGTGCTCTCAACCAAACTGTCAAACCATCCAATGGCGGGTGTCATAACTGATAACATGTGCAGCATCATGGCAGTTGTAGATTAAACAGAGGTAAAGATGACAGCTTCCTTTGCTGAAAATGATAGGGGGGTTTACTTACACTTTAAGCTAAGTAAATTGATACCCAACATGTCACACTTCAAAATTGCGCCCGCTCGTGGAATGGCGACAAACTTTTACCCTTAAAAATCTCCATAGGCGATGTTTAAAAAAATTCTACAGGTTGCATGTTTTACAGAGGAGATCTAGGGCTAGAATTATTGCTCTCGCTCTATCAATGTAAACATCCCTTGTAATAGAAAAAAAGCATGACAGGACCTCTTAAATAGGAGATCTGGGGTCAAAAAGACCTCAGATCTCATATTTACATAAAATGCACAAAAAAAAAATTGTCATTTTAAGAGAAAAATGGGCCTTTAGGAGCTATGGGCGGAAGTGACGTTTTGACGTCGCTTCCGCCCTGCCGTGATATGGAGACGGATGGGGGCCATCTTCCCCTCAGTAGTCTCCATGTCAGGCTACAAGAAGGACCCAATCGCCTCCGCCGCTGCTGACGGCTCGGCGGGAGGGCGGGGGGTGGCCCTCTCCCGCCGCCGATAAAAGTGATCTTGCAGCGAACACGCCACAGAGACCACTTTTATCTTAAACCGGACCGCTCACTGAAGAAAAGGATACCGGGGTTATGGTAGCTAGCTTCTGCCATAACAACGATAATCCTCTTCAAACAGCTGACGTATAACGACGGTGGGCGGTCCGGAAGTGATTAAAGTTACATAGTAGGTGAGGTCGAAAAAAAAGACACAAGTCCATCCTATGAAAGTAATACTAAAGTCTTGTTTTTTTTTTTTTTTTTTGTTAAAAATACTAAACATGTTATACTTACCTCCTCTGTGCAGTGTCACCTTTGCGAGTTGTCACCTTGAGTAAAGCTGGACTGCGCAGAGTGCACAGGAGTATACATTTTTACAAAAAAAAAAAAAAAAGCAAACATTTGCACAATGTCTGTGCTGCCTATCTACACGCACAGTGGCTCACATTGGGGTATTACACCGGTCTATCTTTAAAACAGAGGTGAGAAATTATAATGAGAAAAACATATATTCCTGCAGCCGACACTTATGCAAAAAAAACCCCTCTAGGGCTTTGTCATTATTCTGCATACCCGCGGCTATTAACTGGTAATAGTCAGCTGTATAATATAGAGATGGCTCTAATTTAGTGTCTAACAACTTGACAAAATGCTTCTAAAGAGCGCCTGAAAATTTCCATATTCAAATGATTCACGTTAAGCTTTCAAAACCCGGCAGATTTTCCATATTTCTTCAAAAATCTAAAATGGGAAGCAAAAATCTGAAATGGCAGGAAAGCATTGGGATGAATCTGTGTTTTCTTCAGCTTAAATAGAATTCCAGGTATGGATGTTTCATACATAGTTATATTGGTCCACCCTGGACCAATAGAACTATGTATATCCGGGGTGTGATGGTGTCCATCCTTTTTGACCTTCATGGGCCACATTGGAAGTAGAGGAATTGTCTTGGGTCGTACATAAAATACACTAACAATAAGGATAGCTGATGAGCAGTTCCTCCTGCGGCTCTCAGCAGGTAGGTGCGACTTTGTGAACAGCCAGCAATTACCTGCAGACAAAGTGTATCCAGCAGTGATGTGTAGAGAGCCGAAAAAAGGTGTTATAGTAAACGGGGCCGGCAGCCGCACCTATCTGCTGAGAGCCGCAGGAGGAACTGCTGCTACTATGCGCACCGGCCCTAATAGCCTATGTGTGCTGTGTGGGAGGGTGGGCAGGGCCATCTTTAATATCAATTGGACCCTGGGCAAACGTTTTCTTGGTACACACACACACAATTTCACTCTCCATCTGCTCTGAGACATACAATAAATAGCAGCTAGACTTAAAATCAGTTTACTGTATCAGATCAGGCAGCGATTGCGATTGGTTGCCAGAGGTTACAGTGTATCATTACTGCTTACTGACTGGTTGCTAGAGGTTACAGCACACATTACGGTTCACTGAATAGTTGCTAGATGTTAAAGCACACAATTTCTGCTTGTTGATTGGTTGCTAGAGATTACTGTACAATAATACTTCCCACTGATTGGTAGCTAGAGGTTACAGCACATCATCTCCTCACTGCAGGGGGCATGATATACATATGAATGCCACCTTTATTTACATATCTATGCCGCTATTTCTGTATCGAATGCCTCTATTTACATATGAATGCTGCTGCTATTTACATGTAATTACAGGGTCTGCAGGTGAGTCATCTGTACACAACAATAGGGCAGAGCTGGGCAGCATTAGTAGTAGCATTTCACACTGAGATATCAGGACACAGCACAGGACTAAAACTTCAACAGACAAAGGAATTTAAACTGGGATAGTTGGCAAGTATGAGGCAGCTGCTTTGGGCTCCACAACAATGACAGGGCCCAGGGCATCTGCCCCTTTTGCCCTTCCTTAAAGACAGCCCTGATGGTTTGTGGGGGGTGCAATTAAAATCTGGTGGGGCATAGCCCTTCCCACCACCCCCTACATAGTTACATAGTAGGTAAGGTTGAATAAAGACAATAGTTCATCCAGTTCAACCTGTGTAGGTGTGTGTGTCAGTGTCTATAATTATTTCCCATATCCCTGTATGTTGTGTTCTTTAAGATGCACATATAAGAGTCTCTTAAAAATATCCATACTCCCCGCAGCCACCACCAATTGTGGGAGAGAGTTCCACATCCTTTTTGCCCTGACAGTCCCCCCTGCGCAGTTTAAGGTTAAACCGTTTCTCTTCCAATCCCATTGTGTGGCCCCGTGTCCTCTTACACTCCTTAAGACTGAATCGTTTTTTTTCCATTGCTGGGATCACCATTGAGGTATTTGTAAATCGCTATCATATCTCCTCTCAAGCGTCGTTTCTCCAGCGAGAATAGATTTAGTGTTTGCAGTCATTCCTCATAATCGAGGTCCTCGAGTCCCCTTATTCGTTTTGTTGCCTTTCTCTGGACTCTCTCCAGTTCCAGCACATCCCTTCTGAGGACTGGGGACCAGATCTGGACAGAATACTCCAGATGTTGCCTAACTAGAGTTTTATAAAGTGGCAGGATTATAGTTTTATCCCTGGAGTATACATAGCTCCAAATTGTCCCTGATTTCGAGGGACTGTCCCTGATCTGGAGCAATGTCCCTCTGTCCCTCTTTCCTCCTCATTTGTCCCTCATTTTGGTCTGATCTATATATAGTTGTATATAAAATGCACTTTTTATCTTTCAAACAGTGTTTCCCAGTGCTAAACCTTTCATATAAATTCTAAATTGCTGCATTTGTCAATTTTAAAAGCCAATATAAAGGAATAGTAGTGGTAAAAAAAAGTCCTTATGGATTTAAATAACCTTTTTTTTTGTCAATTCGCCTTTAAAGGGGTGTGCCGGGGGGGGGGGGGGCGTGTCCTATGCCTACATACGTTTGCAAGTAGGTGTCCCTCATTCCCATTTCAAAATGTTGGGAGGTATGAGTATATCCCCCTAGATCTGGCTATGCAGCATTTACTTACCTTGTGCCCCTGTATTCCCTGCTGTCGGTGTTATTGCAAACATGACAGCCCCGGCAATAAACGTGCAGTT
Source organism: Lithobates clamitans (assembly GCA_037952925.1). Lineage (NCBI taxonomy): Eukaryota > Metazoa > Chordata > Amphibia > Anura > Ranidae > Lithobates > Lithobates clamitans. Next base: position 1,184,840 of record JBBGZY010002390.1, on the reverse strand, counting down.
GCCTATCTTGTTGATATAGGCTGCTGTGACTGCTGTATTTGCACAGCATCCCTCGTGTCCCTATAGGTGTGCATGGGACAGGCTGGTCTGTGTCACCCGTTGTGGCTGTTGGTGTCTCCCCAGATGGGTCCGGGCTGCAGGCTAAACACTCTGGGACTGCATGAGACACACGGGCCATTGGTTGGACACCCCCTGATCTATATACTTTACCAGACCTTGCTGATGTCCCTAGATGCTGTAAAATCACAGAAGTAGACACAGCTACTCCAGTGATCTCTACTAGCTTACAGGTCCTGCGCTGAGTAGCTGCCTTGCTGCATTCTGAAAACTAGAGGTCGGCCATTCGGCACAGACGCCATTCAAAGCATTCTTTGAATGAATGCAAAGCGTTCTCTAACTGGACGAGGTAGAGAGTGTTAAATCACTGTTTCATTGGTATAGGCTAAGTCGCCACCATTATTTTCTTGCATCTGCTGATTCTCGAAGCTGAAATCCGTTGTATGCAGGTAAGCGTGTTCAAATGGCTCCCTGGGGGTGATCGCTAACTGTAGTTGGTAAGATTGCACATTCTATTTGTAGCACCCTGCAGTTTAGTCAGGGAGCTCCTCACAAATTTACTTGCCAAGTAAGTAGTTATCTTGGTCGATTGATTGGGATCTATTGCTTTCTTCCTACGCTTGGCCTTGTTGCACTTTTCTCTTCTACCACTAGGTGGCCGCGTACTTGGTGGTACTAGATACAAGAGGTGCAACCCAAGGTCAGGTTATGGGTATGTGGGTGTCCCAGCCAATGGGCAGGGGTTTTCTTTAATCCCTTGGCCTCCTGAGAGAGCCTATATATTCGGGTGAGGTCAGGTGATCTGTGTTCTGTGCCATCCGGACTGCCATCTGGGTGGACGGTTGTTATCTGCCCCAGACTGCTAGGCCAGAGATTGGGCCTATCCTGGGGTCATCTGGCTGCCAGGCTGTGTGAGGGCCTATCCAGAAGTAAAAGGGCAGTGCAGGGTTGGGACTGCGGCTTACAGTCCAACCAAAAGTGACGGTTCTGCCGGCCGGAGAACCTGTCAGTGGTCGGAGGTATAAGGGAAGCTTTTGGCACGAAGGGACAAATCGCCTTTACCAGGGACCACAGTGAGTAACTGAAGCAAGTACCAGAATCATATTCTTACCGAAGGGCACGGTGGAGATCCGGGAAACTTCAGGCGGTGATCAAGTCAGGGACCAAACCAGTGGAGGAGATGCTTGCAGAGCAGCCTTGTGTGTCAAGCCAGGGACCGAGCCAAGAAGCAGGGGTGAAGCTTGAGGAGTATCTGAGGGGGACCAAGCTAGGGACCCAGCAGAGAAGCGGGGGGTGACTCTTGAGGAGATACCACCGCAAACCTTGGAGGAGCTCAAGGGATTCATAGTCAGTGATTTAGTGGGTCTAGTGGGAGACCAGGAGCTCAGTATTGAAGAACTACAAGGAGGAGTTGTAGTGGAGCTGAAGGAACTGATACGTTTGAGTTAGGAACTGTTAAAGGACTGTTACCATAGGAGACAGCAATCCTGCATGTGCAGAAGTGGTGCCTTGCTGGGGCCTTTTCCTGCACGGCTGTTCTCCTATTGAAGTCTCAGAGTCTGCCAATTGAGTTTGCAACTATCTAAGGGTGTGCTGGCCCTAACCCTCTTTCCCCCAAAATATATAAAAAGGACTGTCACAAGAAATAAAACCTTTTTTACATCCAAGAAGTGTCTGGCGCCCAATGACTTTCACCATCTTTGCACCCACTATGCCTCACAACCCATCACATATTGAAGGATGTCAGCTATCTTTGGCCTTGGAGGTTCTCATTAGACCAACATAGGTAAAAGACCTTGCTACATATTTTTATGTCCTAGATCTATGTTTAATTTCTAATAATAATACTAATTGCTAAACATAAAGTTTAGCTATAAATTGCTAGACTGGAGATATGATGTGTATGTTTAAAGGGTTAGTACCCCTTTACCAAAAAACTGCCTATGCAGATAAGGGACGTCTGTAGATAGAAACAAGTTGTGCAGCTTTGAATAATGACCTTGCTATAGGTTTAAGACATTTATGCACCTCATAAAGCCTCACTTGAAAACTCCCAGGATGTTGCTAAGAGATACCTAGCTGTTACTTTTCATCTCCACCATCACAGCAGAGAGCTGGTAAACACTGAGCTCAGAGCTACTGCATCAGGGAGAGAAAGAGCATGTGAAAGGGTTTGAATCAGAGAAAGAGCTCGCTCCTGTTATGGATTTACCTACAGACGCCCCTTACCTGACATAGGCAGTGTTTTGGTAAAGGGGCAGTCTCATGGGGCACAGTAAGAATCGAACATTGAAGTGCTGCGTTGGAGAGCTGCCTGCTGGAGTGTTTATCGCAGACTCTGCTGCTACATCTACATGGAGGTCACAGCTGTGAGAGATCCCCATTGCCAGGTCCTGAGCCACTGTTGACATCACTGGTCCTGTGAGGGACCGCCACTTCCAGATCCCGAGCTGTCACCAGTTCCAGATACGTGAAGAGGCGTGATCACAAATCATTAGGTGGTGAGAGGCTGCTGGCCACAATTTCCTGCCTCCTAGAAGGACCGTGTCACCTTACTTTAGGATACAGTTTCGGTACTTACGCCTTGTGTTGTGAGATCCACTCAAATTTGAGCACTCCAATGCCAGAACTTTGGGCCCCAATGATTACAAGTACACTAGCCAGTGGGAGAGGTTTGGAGAGAATGATGGGCCTTTAGCTTCCAGTACCGTCCATGATGGACCTTTAGCTTCCAGTATCACCCTTTAGATAGGACCTCCTTAGTTCCAAGGTGCAGGTTCAGAGACATTTGGACCTCCAGTTATTTGTGATGTTATTCAGAATTGGTATCTATTGTTGCCAGCTTTGTTTATTGATTTTCTGGGTGTGCTCAGCCTTCTTGTGTCAGAAAGTGTGGTGCTGCCCAGAGGTCATTGGCACTGGGAACAAGGGACCTGAGCGATAGCGGCTCCTCCAGGAGTAAATGGTACAGAAACATAAAGAGAACCTTTTTTCCTTACCCAATTCCTCACATTTTTTCCTTTTCCCCTTATACTCATTACCTTCTCACCAGAAAACATACTCGTCTGCCTAGTGTATCCAGCGTGGTCCTGCTGTAAAACCCCAATCTGCTGCCACAGCGCAGGTCCCGCACCGTCATCCTCTTTTCTGCTTCTTATCTTGGTTGCTCATGCAGATACTGCTGGCCAGTAATTCTTCTAATCCAGCAATCAGCTTCCCTATACAGATTCACACAGGAAACCCTTGGAATCCATTCAAAGTTCTAATTTTCAACTGACCCCCCGATGAAGGGGGGAGTTCCTTTGAACCCTGAAACAGAAACGCTTTGGCTGTCTTTTAGCACAATACCAATAAATACATTTTGACTCTTTTATCTTTTGGTCTGGCTCTCCTTCCATGTATGCACATTATGTTCTGGTAACCTGCCGGAGGGTAGGCTTGTCTGTTGTGAGCAGCCTAACCTGAGCCAGTGGGTTCTTCAAATGTTTTTGCCCCCTCATTACTTTGGATAAACTAATATAAAAGTCCCAGAGCCTCCTGGATGCCTTTTTTTTTCATCTTCTTCTCTGATGTCATTGAGAGCCAGGTATCTCTGCAACCAGCCCCTGATGACGTGCCACCAGGTCCACCCAACAGAAGCTGTGTATTCTCGTGCTTGCATTCTCCTGCAGTATATGGTGGAGATATACCCTGTTTCCCCGAAAATAAGACCTAGCGTGATTGTCAGTGATGGCTGCAATATAAGCCCTACCCCCCAAATAAGCCCTACTCTGTTTCCCCGAAAATAAGCCCTACCCTAAAAATAAGACCTACAAGGACTTTAACTATGGCTTATTTGGGGGGTAGGGCTTATATTGCAGCCATCACCGACAATCACGCTAGGTCTTATTTTCGGGGAAACAGGATATTAGGAGGCTGCAGGGGCAGGCCATAATGGTGGAGAGGGGCAGAGCCAAACAGAAAAAAATAGAACTGATAAAAAAAAAAGAAATTGGCCTTTTAAATTGCAGGGGGTTGACGTGTAGGGAGCTAAGGAGAATTTGGGGAGGGAAGGTCCACTTTAGTAAGCTGTCCGAATAAGACTAATGTAGAAATAAATAGATTAAAAAATCTGGACCAAGCTCAGCCATGACTGCTTCTTTTTTAAGCTTTTACTTTTTCAATAATTTGAAAATAACATCCATATATTTCATGACACATTTCCTCCCCTTGTGTGAGCTGTTAAACTTTTGACAGTCACCCCAGCCGAGGACCTCAAGAATAAGCGCTGTAAATATCCGAGTGCGCGGTTTGCTTCTCACCTTGCGTTAAGCCTTCATAAGGGAAAAAAAATTTGGAAAAGCTCAGGGTGACGGTAAGGGAAAATTGAAATGCTTGTAACCGTCTGAACTTATGCCCCGCGATTAAAACTGAATTTTTGCGGCCGTCACGCTGGGAGAGTGAAAGGCTCTGTAAGACTATTGGTCTGTGGATGGTGTACACAGCTCAGCTCCCGTTCAAAGCATAAAACTATTATGTCCCACAGGCTTATTAATGCATAATTCAAACCTGGCACATAAAGGCAATAAAAACCACATTGGAAGAATAAATGAGATATTGCTTTATTTATGGAGAGGTGCCATAATGTTTATGTGTTTAACAATTAAACCCCTAATGACTGCACAATGCTATAGAAGACGAAATGTAAAATCACCATATTGTGCCATGTTTGTGCTTTTGTCGGCAACTCAGTCGATGAATCAGTGGCCCCCCACGGGAAATATCTTGAATGGTGAACTACAAAAGGAAAAAAATAGGTATGTAATAATGAAACAAAAAAACTCTACAAGGGAAAATCATTTGTTTTTTTTTGCTTGCTGAATATCTTTTTTAATAGGTTCATATTTTTTCCATTTTATTCCTTTTTCATTGTATATCGTATTTTCTCTTTACATATGTAGCGTTACCCTCGTGGGAGCAGTGGCGGCTGGTGCTAAACTTTTTTGGGGGGGCGGCAACTTCTGCGCAAACAGCAATGCCACTTCAAGCAGCCTCACATCTACATCATACAGCAGCCAACCTGCCCAGCTGCCTGGTGCCCAAAGAAGAAGCCGGAAACCAATGGTGAATATAGATCCGCTAGTGTCACAAATGGGTGACAACCTTTTTCAAGCCAATTGGAGCCTCAGGCTCTAATCATGTGCTTGAAAAAAAAACAACTTCACAGAAAACTTTGAGTCCAAACTAGGGGGGCAGTGCCCCTGCGCCCCTATGTACCTGCTGCTACTGCGTAGGAGCCACTAGTATTTTTGGGCCCTATGCTCTTTCTAGCCCTAACCTCACCCTCGCTGACACCAACAGACTATCTTGTCTGGGAACTCCCAGCAGACGTTCAAGAATTGCTCAAAGATAAGCAGACTGTGTTGGCAGATTAAAGCGGAGTTCCGGCAGAAATATGACTTTTAAGATAAAAATACCCCTAGAATACTCGTGCCTCATGCAATGTAACAAAGGTATGCTGTAAACTATGCCCATTTTTCTATTTGTGCAGCATCGTTTTCCTACTTTGTGAAGTTCTTGCACAGCGCGGCCATCTCCAGTGTATGCATCTGAAGCCACAGTGACCTTCTTCCTGGATTCCCTGCATGCGGGCTACCCAGCATGCACCTGCTGATCTCACGCATGTGTAGTGCGGTGCAATCTTGGTCAGCTTGCCATGCCGAGCTGACCAAGATTTTCCATAGACACCAATGTTAAATGTTACTGGAGCCGTCCCATACCAAGCTGACCAAGATTTTCCATAGACGCCAATGTTAAATGTTACGGGAGCAGTGCCATGCCAAGCTGTCCAAGATCTCCCAGGAGCCAATGCAAAACTGAAAATGACGTACGGTGCTGCGGCGGCTAAAGGAGGAAGTGAAATTAGATATAGGAATAAATCAGGTAAGTAAATAGAAAAAATAACAATAAAATGCAAATTCATTTTAAGGATGCACATTAGTACTGCATAATGAGGAGTGAAAAATGTGGGTAGAACTCCACTTTAAAATTATAAATGTAACCGAGCAGATTAGCACATCAACATCAATGCACATAAACACAACAGTAACATATACAGTGTACTCAACAGATGTACCTCTAGAGTTAACCCTTATACTGCAACAATATGAGTGTAAACAGTAGCTCTCCATATGAAAGGTTATTTCTCAATTGACCAAATAGAATCATGGAAAGATGTAACAGACTAAGTCACTTGAAGGCTCTCAGACAAAAGGATTAGACCTTCAAATTTAAATTCAGTAACAGCAACCCAGTTCTGCCCTCAGGAATAGAGTGACTTGGATAGGTCTTTATGGAGAACCTCTGCTAGCTATGTTGGGGCCCTTTAAAACATGCAGAATGATGACGATGACTCAGAGTGTGGCATTTTGCGGCAGTTTAGTGTAAACTTGGTCTTTTTAAATGTGTAGACTTCTTAAGACAGCAATGCAGAAAGTTGAACAAGTTCACTGGGGCAGTTGAGGGTATCAGAACTAGAATCCTTAAAAGCAACGGTGGGCAGATGAATAGCAAAGTCAGCATTCTGGTGTTCTAATGGCCTTATTCTTCATATTTGTCTTTGCTGGCCCCTGTCTAGCGGTGGGTGCAACTGCAATTGTGATAGTGTTGATGGGGAGAAATGGCTTTTGAAGAAAAGGGTTAACAGGTAGTTGTAACTGTAATGCAGGTCAGAGACCCTCTCACCAGATTCCTCCGTAGGCAGTCCTCTAATGGCAGCAAGTGGTCTGTATGGTGGGGGTGGGTACAGCAGATGGCAGTGGATGTAATGGCAACCTAAACAGCAATTCTGAATGCAGATGTCCTCATTCAGATCAGCCTCCTGGTTCCAGTGTCCAGCACAGCAACCCACTCTTTACTCTCTCTGACACTGCATAGCTTGACACAACATGGCTCGGCACAAGGTGGCTTAGTACAACATGGCTTGACGCACAGTTCTCTCTCTCCTATAAGGTTGGTGCACTTCCCCCAACTGCATGGCTCCTTCTCCAGCTTTTATTTTTATATGGTCTCTCCTGCTCCCAGGTGCTTATAGGCCTTGTAGTTATGGCCCATGAGTGGTTGTAGTTAGAATCCTCTTTCAAGACTACATCTCCCAGATAGCTCCAGGCAACCTGTAATCCAGTCACAGTTAGACAAGCCTAATTGGCAACACCATCTTTTGGACAACTAAGGTTCTGCAATTCAATAACTTTGCCAAGTGTTACACATATGCAAGTTATACTTTCTGATTTATAGTGCTGCAAAACGGTTGAGCTTAAAGTGGAACTACAATGTATCTGGGCACCACAAACCGAAGACACCATTTGATTGAATTTTTTACATTCAAAGCAAACTCCCCCATCCATCCATGTTGCAATGATTTATTTTGTTGAGAAATCAGTTTGAAAAACATCCCCCTAGCATTTTTGGCTATGGCCATCTTGAGTAAGGTCAGATGATTCGTGTAGCTTTTACTTCCTGGAATCCATTTGCCTTAAGTCAGGCATGGGGGCCCGAGGGTGTGTGCGTGACCGCCTAGCACCCCGCTTGGGTGCTTCTGCCAAGATACAGCTTCCTCCACTCTGGAACCAGGAACCAGGTATTATAGCTATTATAGTTCTTGCACCCAAGAACTAAACATCAATAGCTTAGGTGCAATCTGGAACTGACGCTTTTGTAAATTCACTCAGAATACTGCATATACCGTACAAAATCAGGCAAGAGCTTGATCACATTATCCTAAACAATGCAAACTGTAAACAGTAATGTCAGTGCATCTTATGAACAGCTAACATAAACATAAACAGTAAGTTAATTACACAGTAAGCTAAGGGCATGGATGGGCTGAGGGCATGGATGGGCTCTCAGTGGGTCCGGGATCGCACTTGAGAGGTTTATCTGGTTTTTAAAGAAGTCTCTGGTTAAGCGAGCCTCCGTAGCAGAAAGGGTAAAAACACTGTGATTACATAAATCAAACACAAAACAATGTAGACATAATAAATGATACTGTATTGGATATTAAATTACATGACAGATAGAATATTGAAATCTGTCCTCTTGATGTATTTATAGAAATGTAAGGGCCCCCTGAAGAAGACCATAACCTTTGAGGTTGAAATGCATTGGGGCATTTCCATACATCTGATAGTGCAATTTCAAGTGTAACAATGTATCACCCTTGATGTATAACCTTTCCTAGCCTATTTTGTCTTGTCTTGTATATACCAGAGCTCATATTTTAATTAATTTTTTATATATGTTTTGTGTCTAACCATCCTTTGAAATAATAATAAAAAAACAGTGATTTTTTACAAAATATTTGACTCCTATTTGCTGCTAAAAAGCCCCGTGGGGAACTTTCCACTTTTTTCTTTTCAAAGATTGTAATTGGGGTGTGCAGCCCACTCAGACTCTCATATATGTGTCGCTCTATGATACAGACAGCAATTATAACCTATAGAAAAAGCCATCCAGCACCTTACCCTAAACACCACTGATGGCTACCGGTCATACCATAATCTAGCTCATAAAATAGAAAAAGCTAGCACCCCATAATGAGCCCCAGCTGTTTATTGAGGGCCCAACAAAACAGATGACAAATAAAAAGTGGAGAAACATATCATAGACACTTTTTTTTCATCTGCTTTGTTGAGCCCTTAAAAAATAACTAAGACCCTTAGGGTGCTGGCTTTTTATTTAAGAGCAATTATAACTTGACAAAGATTCCAACCCCTCCATACATTATCCAAAACCCCCCAAAAATGTTTTGTCAGTAAATGTTTTAATTTTTGGATAGATTGGTGAAGAGCAAGGACTATAGAATGAGCCAATTTGATGGCCATCTTTGTGCCACTGACTCTTGTTTGAGAAAGTCCTCATCTTGGCAATGAAACACCTCACAGATATATGTTTTTTTCCACACAAGGAGCTTCTCTACCTGGATGCCTATCAATCCTATTAGAATGAGGATTTTTAACCTTGACTGAAAAGAGAAAGTAGTGGTTAATGATTCATACTCTGAATGGTTTAAGTTTATCAGTGGTGTACCCTCTAGGTTAATTGTTGGGAGCCTTACTTTTTGTTATCTTTATCAATGATATAGGGTTTGGAAATAAAAGTACCATTTCAGCCTTTGCAGATGACACCAACCTATGCAGTGGAATAACGTTCTTACAGGATGTCTCCAACTTACAAGTCAACCTCAATTCACTCTTTAATTGGTGGACTATGTGAATAATGAGGTTTAATGTTGATAAATGTAAAGGTATGCACTTGGGGGCCAAGAAATGCATCATACATAATAGGGGGAGAACAGCTGGGGGAGTCAATGGTGGAGGAGGATTTGGGTGTTCTGGTAGATCATGCAATGCAAAGCAGTGGTTTCCAAAGCGAGCAAAGTCTTTTCTTGTACTAAGAGCAGTATATGAACGAGAGAGAGATATCATTTTGCCCCTGTACAAATTATTAGTAAGACCTCATCTAGAATATGCAGTTCAGTTTTGAACATCTGTTCACAAAAAGGATGTTGGGAAACTGGAGAAAGTGCAGAGATGGGCAACCAAACTGATAAGAGGCATGGAGGAGCTCAGCTATGAGAAAAGATTAGAGGAACTGAATGTATTCTCTCTTGAGAAGAGGAGATTAAGGAGGGATATGATCAACATGTATTAGTGGTCCATATAGTAAACTTGGTTTTGAGTTATTCACAGAGGACAAGGGGACACTCTTTACATCTGGAGGAAAAGAGATTTAATCTCCATTTACGGAAAGGCTTCTTCACAGTAAGGGCTGTGAAAATTTGGAATAGACTCCCTCAAGAGCTGGTTCTGGTCAGCTCAGTAGATTGCTTTTTTTTCAGGAAAGATCCAGAAAGACCTGGATTATTTCCTAGATACACATAATATAATTGGATTCTAATATTTATAGGTAAACTTGATCCAGGGAGTATCAGATTGCCTCTTGGGGGATCAGGAAATATTTTTTTTCCTCGCTGGAGCAAATTGGATGATGCTTTATTGGAGTTTTCCTTGCCTTCCTCTGGATCAACTGTGGGTATTGGATGTGTATATGGAGGTTTTCTATTTGAGTGTGTTGGTTTTCTTTCTTTTTTTCTGTTGGTTGAACTAGATGGACTTTCAACATTCAACGAAACATGGATCTTTCTCCAATAATGTTGCAATTATACTATAAACAATGTGCTTTTAGAAGATGGTATTCTCATTATTTAGAATATTAGACAGGGAACATTGGGAATATGAGCATGGTGGTGTAGTTCTTATAATGTTTACTATGTGTGAGTCTTGCTTTATCGTGCTCGATCATGTGCAATTGTATGACTGTTCAAATAAAAACTATCAATTTTTATTACATCATATGTACTTTATGACTTTTCTCTAGTAGCATAAAAGTCCCTTATGCCCTGTACACACGGTCGGACATTGATCGGACATTCCGACAACGAAATCCATGGATTTTTTCTGACGGATGTTGGCTCAAACTTGCCTTGCATACACACGGTCACACAAAGTTGTCGGAAAATCCGATCGTTCTGAACGCGGTGATGTAAAACACATACATCGGGACTATAAACGGGGCAGTAGCCAATAGCTTTAGCCTCTTATTTATTCTGAGCATGCATGGCACTTTGTGCGTCGGATTTGTGTACACACAACGGATTTTGTTGTCGGAAAATTTTATAGCAAGATCTCAAACTTTGTGTGTCGGAAATTCCAATGGAAAATGTGTGATGGAGCCTACACACGGTCGGAATTTCCGACAACAAGGTCCTATCACACATTTTCCGTCGGAAAATCCGACCGTGTGTACGGGGCATAAGAGTGGAAGAAAACCTCAACAATATCTGTTCTTAAAAACGTTCCCTCTCCCCTCCACCTGCTTATCCTGCCTAACCTGTAAAAAAAAGGACAGTACACTTACCTATTTTTAATCCACTGAATTCCGGGATCTGTGACATCACCCATGGGCTCCCGAAGCCTAGCTGTCGTTGGCACTCATCTCCCCTGCAGCTGCCGTGCACTGACACAGGGAAGATGGAGCTGCAGGATCACATGACCGGACCGATGCTGATTAACCACTTGCCGACCGATTTACGCACATATACGTCGGCAAAGTGGTTAGTTCCCGCGAAACGCCATACTACCAGTGCGTCGGCTCCTTTAAGACCCATAGAATGCACGCTGCAGGGGACCCAATGCGCGGGTGCGATCGCCGCCGGCCACCCGCCATCGCGGGCACGAGGGTCAGATCGGGGATTTGTGTGTGTAAACACACAAATCCTCGTTCTGACAGGAGTGAAGAGACAGATCTGCTGTTTGTAGTAATTACGCGCAGCGATATGTCTCCTCCTCCAGTCAGTCCCATCCAACTACATTTAGAAACACTCACGAGGGAACACACTTAACCCCTTGATCGCCCCTGGTGTTAACCCCTTCCCTGCCAGTGACATTTACATTGCTGTATAAATGTCAATGGTCCCAAAAATATGTCAAAAGGGTCCGATCTGTCCGCAGACCTGACACCGCCATTACTAGTAAAAAAAAAAGTAACTAGTAAAAAAAAATAAGTAAATAGAAATGCCATAAAAATGCCATAAATCTTTTCCAAAGTTTGTAGAAGCTATAACTTTTGCTCAAACCAATCAATATACACTTATTGTAATTTTGTTTACCAAAAATATGTAGAAGAGTACATATTGACCTAAACTTATGAAGAAATGTGTTTTTTTTAAACATTAAAACATTTTTGGGGATATTTATTATAGCAAAAAGTAAAAAATATTTTTTTTTTCAAAATTGTTTGCTTTTTGTTTATAGTGCAGAAAATAAAAACTGCAGAGATCAAATGCCACCAAAAGAGAGATTTATATGTGGGAAAAAAAAGGAAGTAAATTTTGTTTGGGTACATTGTTGCACTACTGGGCAGTTGTCAGTTGAAGCGACGCAGTGCCGTATCGCAAAAAATGGCCTGGTCAATAAGGGGAAAAATCTTAAAAATAGGTAAGAACACACAGATCTTTTTTATACAGGTTAGGAAGGATAGGTGGGAGGAGGGGGAAGGGGACATTTTTAAGAATAGCTATAGTTAGGCTTTTCTTTCGTTTTAATCTCTCTCTCTCGTATATATTGCTTATACTTGGAATGTTGGTACCGTTTTATACATTGAACAATCCTAGGTCTACAAACTCGCTACACTTTTTATGCCAGTTGCTCTTCCATCACTAACATGACTTTACACTTGACTATTAGATTCTTTGTGTCTTGGGCATTCTCAGCTCTAAAATGTGATGATCTGTGATTCGATAGGAGTGCTAATACACATATCCCACTTCTGTGTTCCTTTTTTGTGCCGCAAAAGAGGCTCATTTGTCAATATTATGCTACTTAAGTCACTGTGATTCAAACGTGTCTAAGTTTAGATGGTCACGCGCTCTCATTTGCCAACTGTACTCCATGAAAATCAGCTTACATATAAGTTTGATTACACAAGGGAATGAATTATAGGCCAGATATTCTTACTATCAAGTTATGACTACCATCCTGCGGAGGGATAGATATATACTAGGAATATCTAATCCAAATATCCAACCTGTCTTTACACGCACATGAACTTTGTTGGCATCCCAGTCTTAGTCCGTAGGGTTCAATATTGAGTTGGCCCACCCTTTGCAGCTAAAACAGCTTCAACTCTTCTGAGAAGGCTGTCCACAAGGTTTAGGAGTGTGTCTATGGGAATGTTTGACTATTCTTCCAGAAGCGCATTTGTGAGGTCAGGCACTGATGTTGGACAAGAAAGCCTGGCTCGCAGTCTCCGCTCTAAATTATCCCAAAGGTGTTCTACCGGGTTGCAGGCCAGTCAAGTTCCTCCACCTCAAACTCGCTCATCCATGCGTTTATGGACCTTGCTTTGTGCACTGGTCCAAATCATTTGGTGGAGGGGGGATTAGGGTGTGGGGTTGTTTTTCAGGGGTTGGACTTGGTGCCTTAGTTACAGTGAAGGGAACTCTTAAAGTGTCAGCATACTAAAACATTTTGGACAAATTCATGCTCCCAACTTTGTGGGCACAATTTGAAGATGGCCCCCTTCCTGTTCCAACATGACTACTCACCAGTGCACAAAGCAAGGTCCATAAAAAAATGGATAAGTGAGTTTGGGGTGGAGGAACTAGACTGTCCTGTACAGAGTCCTGACCTCAACACGATAGAACACCTTTGGGATGAATTATAGCGGAGACTTCTTCCCAGAAAAGTTGAAGCTGTTATAAAGGGTGGGCCAACTCAATATTGAACCCAGACTAAGACTGGGATGCCATTAAAGTTAATGTGCGTGTAAAGGCACGCGCCCCAATAGTGTATATTTGATGCCATACATTATATGCAAGTTTATCAAGGTTATCTAGAGTAACATAAGAGGTTTTCTTAATTCCTTTTTTCTTTTTTAATTTGAAATGTTTGATCCAAGGTGGCCAGTTTTGCTAATTCAATACATTTTTATTTGTAAAAGAAATAAAGTTTTTTTTTGTAATTTACTATATTAAGCTTTTTTGAAAAATGTCCCAAATTAAGAAAGTTTCTATTACTGTCTCTGCCTCCCATTTGGGAGATACAGGCATACCCCACTTTTAAGTACACAATGGGGTTTATTTACTAAAGCTGGAACCTGCAAAATCAAGCTCACTTCTGCATAGAAACCAATGAGCTTCTTTGCAGAAGTGAGCCTGATTTTGCACTTTCCAGCTTTAGTAAATAGTCCCCATTGTGTACTTAAAACTGGGGTATGCCTGTACACTCTCTCTCTATTTTTCCCGGTGAGCATTATCACCAGGACAGAAATAAAAGGAACATCCAAAATGTTGAGTTTACACCAAACAAGGAATGGAGCTTAAATCTTCCAGCAGGGACACTTGTTCAAGTAACAACTTTCTGTTGTTGGCCACACAACAGTAGCATTCTGCAAGAAAAAATATTTTTAAGAACGTTTGCTTGATATTCTACAATACAAGAAAATAAATCAGACTTTACCAGTACCATTTGGGGGCAATTGAGTTCATTTACTAAAGCTGGAGAGTGCAAAATCAGGCTCACTTCTGCATAGAAACCAATCAGCTTCCAGGTTTTATTACCAAAGCTTAATTGAACAGGCTAAGGTGAGAAGATGATTGGCTACCATGCACAGTTTCACCAGATTCTGTGTGCTCCAGTTTTAGTAAATCTACCCCAATGTGTAAAATCAAATGTATTATAAAAAAAAACAAAAAAAAACCATTACATATTGTCTGCAATTGGTACCCAGTAAAGTCTATTTTATTTTATTGTATTTTGGCTATATCATGGATGTGGTACCCCTTGGACCATTTTTTTAATATACGTTCAAAATGTTCTGATCGTAAGTAAGGTCAGATCAATGTTAATTTTTTACGACAGTGACCAGAAAATCCGAAGGAGCAGGATGGAAATTTGTTCTCAGATGAACACATTTCCAAAAGTGAATTCACGCCAAAGTCGAATGGTAAAAGCAAACACTTATTGAAGTACATTTGAACGGCATTCATCATGTCATCAAATGTACTAATGAGAATTTTTGTACGAATGTTTGGACTCATATTTGTACGAATGTCCCTTTCGAAAATCTAGTGTATGGCCAACTTAAAGCGGGGGTCTACCCACGCCGCCAAAAAAAAAAAAAAATATTAAAAGCCAGCAGCTACAAATACTGCAGCTGCTGACTTTTAATACATGGCCACTTACCTGTCCCAGGGTCCAGCGATGTCGGCAGGGGACGCCGAGAACCCGCTCGGCTCTCGGCAGCTGTCGCCGCCATCCTAGGTGAGGGAATCAGGAAGTGAAGAATTGCGGCTTCACTTCCTGGTTCCCTACTGCGCATGCGCGAGTCGCGCTGCGCGTCCCAAGTGGTCCCCGCTCTCTCCTGGGAGCTGTGTGTTCCCAGCAGACAGCGCGGTGGGGACGGGAAGAGGCGTAGACTCCCATGGGAGTCTATGCCGGAAGTGGGTGCAAATACCTGTCTTAGACAGGTATCTGCACCCCCCTCCCCCCTGAAAGTTGCCAAATGTGACACCGGAGGGGGGGAGGGTTCTGAAAAGCGGAAGTTCCATTTTTGTGTGGAACTCCGCTTTAAGAGGAAATTTCACTCATTTTGGAAAGAATTTCTCCCACTTGCTTTGAGTCTACAAAACAGGATGTAAGGAAATCCCCCCAATAGATATAAAAATTTACACCATTCTCAACTCTATTCAAAATGTAATCAATTTTAATTTATAACAAAACAAATCAAATAAATAAAATAAATACATATAAAATCAATAAGAGATTTTAGATTAAATCCTCAATCATTCTTAGAAACTCTCAATCAAGCGTCTGAATTCTCCATTTCCTTTGCAAGCTGCTGTCTACTAAATAGAAAACAAAAATCTTTTATGAAAAATACTAAATATATTTTAAGATGGCACAGATGCATAGACCGTATCGGGGATGATGTCAATCATTTTACTAACAACAGAGGGTCTGCTCCATTATTTTCTTCATCCCTTTCACCTTGAAAAAGTATAATAATCCACTTGAGATGAGGGTTAACCGGTATTTTTACCTATTGTGCTGATGGTGGTTTTGCTGGGCTACTCCAGAATTACTTAAAGTACTGTAATTTAGAGCAATTACAGTATTTTAGGAAGAAAAACAAATACGGCAGTTATAAAAATATATGTTATAGGCAGAGGGGGGAACATAAATTATTTATTTGCTAAACCATTTAAGGAATAAAACAGCGCAGCGTTTCTGATTTTTCTTTTTTGATATCTGTAAGTTATGTAATGCCACTAATACAGTCTAATAATATAATATAATTTACAAAATTATGTGAGTCGTGTTCAAAAACCTCTTCAAGTGTATAAAAGGGAAACCGCAGAGTAGTTTCAGTAAGCAATTACTTCAAGTTGTTTTTATTTAAATCCGGGAACAAAAATCTAAATCCGAGAAAAAAAAATTATATATACTGTATATACAGTGTGTATATATATATATATATATATATATATATATATATATATATATATATATATATATATATATATACAGTATATATATCCCCCTCCCTTTAGAATGCAGGGCCCTCCTGTACCTTTTATATTGAACTGTACTGTAATTGTGTTATCCCCCCTCTACATTGTAAAGCGCTGCGTAAACTGTTGGCGCTATATAAATCATGTATAATAATAATAATAATTATATATATATATATATAGAAGGTTTAGGGGTGTATATATTTATATATATATATATATACAGGGGCGGACTGACCATTGAGCCACTCGGGCACTGCCCGAGGGCCTTGGACCACCTTGGACCACTAGGGGGCCCCATCAGGGTTGCCAGCCTCAGTAAAACCAGGGACAGTATGGACCAGGGACAGCCAATAGACAGTATGGACCAGGGACACTGTGTATACTGTGTGTACATGTATGTGTATACTGTGTGATTGTATAATGTGTGTGTGTATACTATGTGGCCCCATAACCTCTGATTGCCTGGGGGCCCCATAATCTCCTATTGCCCGGGGGCCCCATGAGTTGTCAGTCCGCCCCTGTATATATATATAACTATATATATATAACTATATATATATATATATATATATATGCATATACACTATATTGTCAAAAGTATTTGCGGTCCCGGCCTTTACACACACATTAACTTTAATGGCATCCCAGTCTTAGTCCGTAGGGTTCAATATTGAGTTGGCCCATCCTTTGCAGCTATAACAGCTTCAACTCTTCTATGAAGGCTGTCCAGGAGTGTGTCTATGGGAATGTTTGACCATTCTTCCAGAAGTGAATTTGTGAGGTCAGGCACTGATGTTGGACGAGAAGGCCTGGCTTGCAGTCTCCGCTCTAATTCATCCCAAAAGTGTTCTATCAGGTTGAGGTCAGGACAGTCAAGTTCCTCCACCCCAAACTCGCTCATCCATGTCTTTATGGACCTTGCTTTGTGCACTGGTCCAAATCATTTGGTGGAGGGGAGATTATGGTGTGTGGCTGTTTTTCAGGGATTAAGCTTGGCCCCTAGACACACTCCTAAACCTTGTGGACGGCCTTCCCAGAAGAGTTGAAGCTGTTATAGCTGCAAAGGGTGGGCCAGCTCAATATCGAACACCTACAGACTAAGACTGGGATGTCATGAAAGCTCATGTATGTGTAAAGGCAAGTGTCACAATACTTTTGACAACAGAGTGTATACACAGCGGGTAAAATAAGTATTGAACACGTCACCATTTTTCTAGGTAAATCTATTTCTAAAGGTGCTATTGACATGACATTTTCACCACATGTTGGTAACCACCTATGCAATCCATACATACAAAGAAACCAAAACAATTAAGTACAGAAATTATGTTATGTGTAATAAAAGGGAACGACACAGGCAAAAGTATTGAACACATGAAGAAAGGGTAGTGCAAAATGGCATGGAAAGCCAAGACACCAGCTGAAATCTATCAGTAATTAGAAAGCAATCCTGCCCCTTGTCAGTGCAAATTAATATCAGCTGGTTCAGTCAACTGATGACCTATAAAAAGGTGTCTCATAACATACAAGAAACATCTCATGGGTAAAAGCAAAGAGCTCTCTCAAGGCCTTTGCAGCCTTATTGTTGCAAAACATACTAATGGCATTGGTTACAGAAGGGTTTCTAAACTTCTGAATCTTCCAGTGAGCACTGTTGGGGCCATAATCCATAAGTGGAAAGAACATAATTTCACCATAAACCGGCCAAGACCAGGTGCTCTCATTTAGGGAACCATGAATGCCAATGTGTACTGTGACATACATAATCCCCTCCCTTTGGAAACTGGGCTGCAGGGCAGTATTCCAACATAACGACCCCAAAAACACCTCCAAGACGACCACTGCCTTGCTAAAGAAGAGGGTAAAGGTGATGGATTGGCCAAGTATGTCTCCAGACCTAAACCCTATTGAGCATCTGTGGGGCATCCTCAAATGGATGGTGGAGGAGCGCAAGGTCTCTAACATCCATCAGCTCCGTGATGTCATCATGGAGGAGTGGAAGAGGACTCCAGTAGCAATCTGTGAAGCTCTGGTGAACTCCATGCCCAAGAGGGTTAAGGCAGTGCAGGTGCTAACTGAGATAGTACAGTGTTGATTGCAGTGGCGGCTGGTGGTATATTTTTTGGGGGTGGGCATTAAACAATGCCCCCGGTCGGGTCACCTGTAACCCCCACCAAGCCCCCTGGTCGGTTGATCACCAGCCCCACACTTACCCCATCTAGGTCCCCATCATGGTGGCAGTCACCGATGATTGATAGCGGATCTACACTGATGGACATTTTTTTTTAAATAAAGGACTTGTCAAAAACTATGTCTGCCTTGTTATTTACTTTTTGAGCACTTTTTTGGTGAATAAGTAGGGGTGCTATTCACATGGGGGGGGGGGGGGGATCTGGGTACCCCTTTGTCCTGATGGGGACACACGTGTGTGGATGCCCTGATGGGGACACATTTGTGGGTGCCCTGATGGGAAAACACGTGTGTGTGGGTGCCCTGATGGGGATGCCTGTGTGTGGATGCCCTGATGGGGATGCATGTGTGTGGATGCCCTGATGGGGACACATTTGTGGGTGCCCTGATGGGAAAACACATGTGTGTGGGTGCCCTGATGGGGACGTGTGAGTGCCCTGATGGGGACACACGTGTGTGGGTGTCCTGATGGGAACACATGTGTGTGGGTGCCCTGATGGGGACACGTGTGAGTGCCCTGATGGGGACACACGTGTGTGGGTGTCCTGATGGGAACACATGTGTGTGGGTGCCCTGATGGGAACACATGTGTGTGGGTGCCCTGATGGGGACACGTGTGTTGGTGCCCTGATGAGGACACGTGTGTGGGTGCCCTGATGGGGACACATGTGTGTGGGTGCCCTGATGGGGACACGTGTGTTGGTGCCCTGATGAGGACACATGTGTGGGTGCCCTGATGGGAACACATGTGTGTGGGTGCCCTGATGGGGACAAGTGTGTTGGTGCCCTGATGGGAACACATGTATGTGGGTATCCTGATGGGGACATGTGTGTGGGTGCCCTGATGGGAACACATTGTGTGGGTGCCCTGATGGGGACACGTGTGAGGGTGCCCTGATGGGGACACGTGTGAGGGTGCCCTGATGGGAACACGTGTGAGGGTGCCCTGATGGGGACACGTGTGAGGGTGCCCTGATGGGGACACGTGTGAGGGTGCCCTGATGGGAACACGTGTGTGGGTGCCCTGATGGGAACACGTGTGTGGGTGCCCTGATGGGGACACACTTGTGTGGGTGCCCTAATAAAGGCATGTGTTGGGGGCCTCAATGGGGACACGTGTGGGGGGGGACCCTGATGGGGACACATATTGGGGGCCATGATAGGGGCAAAGATTTATAGAGAGACTCTGATGCAGACCAATACTGCCTGTCAAATTCTGTTCTATTCCACTGCTGTGGATTCATTTTTTTTTTGGCCCGCGATGTGGCCCTCGATGTGAAAAGTTTGGAGACCCCTGCTCTAGATCAGGGGTCACCAAACTTTCTATAAAAAGGGCCGATTAACTGTCTTTAAGACTTTAGAGGGCCGGACTGTACCCAGTGGGAATTAACAATGCCCGATCTTTGGTATCAGGGGGAGAAACAGTAGGTGTCATTGGGAGGAGGTGCCCCATTGTTGGTGTCAGTGACAGGAATAATGCCTCAAAGGGCCCGATGAAGGCAAGCAAAGGGCCGAATCCGGCCCCAGGGCCACAGTTTGGAGATCACTGATCTAGAGCTTTAAAAACACCAAAACATACGTTTGGGCCTTTGACGAATATCTAACTGGATCAAACCTGGGTCTTTTCGATCTGCCAACACTTGTTCTTTAATCTCACTTTTCTTACACATTTTGTTTTCTGACGTTGTCTACCGATTTGATATGCCAGCACCTCCCCCTCCTATGGAACGTTCAAATCCTTCCATATCCATTTGATTCCAAGTGGCCATTTGAATTTCTGCAAACATCTGCCCACCTACATGTTTTCCACTAATTAGGGAACAATTAAGTTATAATTACCAGATTCAAATCACTTCACCTAAATTGCACATATTAACTGAAATAAAGGAATATATTGCATAGTGTCTAATTACTGTCTTTTCTATAATATTGGAAACAAAACCATTCCAATTACGGTATGGGTAGGAGAAGGCTCCAATACACACCAGCTTGTCTAATTAAAAGGAAACAATAATTGTCTTACTTTTTTTTTTGTTTTTTTAGATATATATATATATGTGAAAATTATTAGCTTTATGTAAATGAACATTTCACTGTTTAAAAGTTATCACAGACCTGGGCAATTTAAACAAGTAGATGTTAGAAAAAAAAATTGTCATAAGGATCAATAGAGACAGAGATGTGGGCTGCTGTAGTTATGTGAAATTCTTAATATTGGTCTCAGGTGTTTCCTATCCATGCTGTTTCATGCTAACTTCAATGTAAGTACAGTCATGCTCAAAAGTTTGCATACCCTGGCAAAAATTGTGACATTTTGGCATTAATATTAAAAATATGACTGATCATGCCAAAAAACTGTCTTTTATTTAAGGATAGCAATCACATGAAGCAAATTTTTATCTCGTAGTTTTGTGGATCCTTTTTTAAATCATAATGATAACAGAAATCACCCAAATGGCCCTGATAAAAAGTTTACATACCCTGGAATGTTTGGCCTTGGTACAGACACAGAAGGTGGCACACACAGGTTAAAATGGCGATTAAAGGTTCATTTCCCGCATTTGTGGCTTTTTAAATCACAATTAGTGTCTGTGTATAAATAGTCAATGAGTTTGTTAGGTCTCACATGGATGCACTAAGCAGGCTTGACATGAGTAGGTAGAAAAGAACAGTCAAAAGACCCGCGTAACAAGGTAATGAAACTTTACAAAGATTGAAAAGGATATAAAAAAGATATCCAAAGCCTTGTCCAGCACTCAGGATATTTTTAAAAAGCAAAATGCAACAGGCATAAAAATTGAATGTTTTAATAAATCAGTGGTAGACCAGTCATAAATAATAATCTAAGGTTCCCCTTTCTACATTGTGTATGTGCTGTGCGAAATATACATATTATACGTGTTGTTTTAAACTCTCCGGGTGGTCCACCACTGGCGCTGGGTTATTATTACTCTGTGTCTTTTTCAAAGCCTTGAATATGCCAGTCAGTACTGTTTAATCCCTTATTAGGAAGTGGAAAATGAGTTGCTCTTTTGATACTAAGCCAAGGTCAGGTAGACCAAGAAAGATTGCAGCCACAACGATACAGTGATACTTGAACAAAAAAGAGCTGCATGGTTGAGCTGCCAGAAAGAAGCCTTTACTGCGCCAATGTCACAAAAAACCAATGCGACACGTCAAGGTGTTGTTGGGCATATTGTAACCAGGCTTTTTTGTGGAACTTGTGTAGTAAAGGCTTCTTTCTGGCAACTTGACCATGCAGCACTTTTTTGTTCAAGTATCATCGTATTGCGCTCCTTAAAAACAACCACACCATCTTTTTCCAGAGCAGCCTGTAGTTCTCCTGAGGTTACCTGTGGGTTTTTCCTTGTATCCCGAACAATTCCTGTGGCAGTTGTGGCTGAAATCTTTCTTGATCTACCTGACCTTGGCTTAGTATCAAGAGATCCCCAAATGTTCCACTTCTTATTAAGTGATTGAACAATTCTGACTGGCATTTTCAAGGCTTTGGATATCTTTTTATATCTTTTTCCATCTTTGTAAAGTTTCATTAGCTTGTTATGCAGGTCTTTTCTGCTCAACCTTGGCTTAGCATCTAGCCTGCTTAGTGCATCCATGTGAGAGCTAACAAACTCATTGACTATTTATACACAGACACTAATTGTGATTTAAAAAGCCATAAATGTGGGAAATTAACCTTTAATTGCAATTTTAACCTGTGTGTGCCACCTTCTGTGTCTGTACCAAGGCCAAACATTCCAGGGTATGTAAACTTTTTATCAGGGCCATTTGAGTGATTTCTGTTATTATTATGGTCTTAAAAGGATCCAAAAAACTATGTGATATTAAATGGTTCATGTGATTGCAATGGTTAAATAAAAGACAGTTTTTTGGCATGATCAGTCATATTTTCAATATTAATGCCAAAATTTCACATTTTCTGCCAGGGTATGCAAACTTTTGAGCACAACTGTATGCTGCTTATTTTAATAAAGTGTTTTTAATTTGATACTAACCTCAGTGTCCTACTGTTCGTATGCTACTGCATTGAGGTGATCCTACCCAGATCTTCTGCGGGATCTGCAGAGGTTCCTGTCTCAGTCCCTTCTCCTTCTCAGCCATCCATCCATCAATTACTCTCTCATTCATGCAGTTGCCTCCTCCCTTCTTCTACCCTGTTCATGGTCTAGGGATACAGATGAAGATTCCAATGGACTAAGTGACTCTGCACTTCTCCCAGGAGAGCCGTATGTACTCTGTAATTGTACACTTTTTGGATTCACCATACTACTTTGAATATTACAAATGAATAGTGGTTTCAATCTGTGGTGCTCAGATACTGTTTAGTTTCTCTTTAAGTTGGGTTGACCTCAGGTCCTATGTTGGCTTGACATCAGGACCTAAGGTGGGTTGACCTCAGGCCCTAAGGTGGGTTGACATCAGGCCCTAAGTTGGGTTGACCTCAGGTCCTAAGTTAGATTGACATCAGGTCCTAAAGTGGGTTGACCTCAGGTCCTAAAGTGGGTTGACCTCAGGTCCTAAGTTGGGTTGACCTCAGGTCCTAAGTTGGGTTGATCTCAGGTCCTAAGTTAGGTTGACACCAGGCACTAAGTTGGGTTGACCTCAGGTCCTAAGTTAGGTTGACATCAGGCCGTAAGTTGGGTTGACCTCAGGTCCTAAGGTGGGTTGACATCAGGCCCTAAGTTGGGTTGACCTCAGGTCCTAAGTTGGGTTGACCTCAGGTCCTAAGTTAGGTTGACATCAGGCACTAAGTTGGGTTGACCTCAGGTCCTAAGTTAGGTTGACATCAGGCCCTAAGTTGGGTTGACCTCAGGTCTTAAGTTAGGTTGACCTGTAGGTCCTAAGCTAACACATTCCCATTCCTTAGGTTATAGTAAGTGGTAATAATATTGATCAAAATCCTTTCTGCACAGCATTTCATCCCGACATAACAAGCACAGGTAAACAGCATCCCTTATGAATGATTAATTACTAGCTTTTCATCACTTGTCCTTCTCCTTTAAGCTCTATCTTTATTCTTCCTCAAAAATGTTGCGTAAGCTACTTTTTAAACGATTACATCCTCGAGCCACTAAAAGGGCCAGCAATTACATCTGTTTAATTTTACAAAGATATATTGCGACTGAAATGTTTCTTTACGAGCACAGTTGGGAGGGGGGTGGGGGGGGTTCATTATGGAAAGGCATCAGAGACAATATCATTTGTGATGGGGACAAAGGGAGAAGGAGGCTGTGTGGTCGATTGCGACTCAGAAGTGGGAGTTACTGGAGCATAATTAACAGCCTCTACGAAGGATAATTGAGACTTATAACTCAGCTGCTCTTGCCTCGTTGCTGCCCCATAAATTTCGGCTCATGGCAGTGGATGATGTCATACAAATTAATCGGAGATGCCATTTTTGAACAATGCCATTAGGGACGCCATAAAAACGCCAACAACTTAGACTTACGGCTTCCACAAAGATCACTGGATTGTGAAGAGACATGTCCATTAAAATATAACCTAGCGGTGCTCTTTTGCACATCACAGTACAAGTGCGCAATATAAGGAGAACTACATAAGAAGAGATTAGGCTATTAACAAAATGACGCTTTTAAAGCTGAACTTCGGGCAAACATCTAAATACACCAATGAAATGCATATAGAGGAGATATTTTATTTGACAAAGCATTTATTTTTCTGTCCATGTGGCCCTGAGATTTACATAGCTCTGCCGTCTCTGGCAGGGCAGGAGCCCTGATTTTTTCTCTGTTGCATTTTAGTAATGCTAACAGGTCTTGTCCCTCCCCCCCCCCCCCCAGCCTGTGACTGGACAGTGAAAGGAGAAGCAGCAGACACATGGGGTCATCTCTCTGTCATTCTAGTTTCTACTCCTATTACCATGTTCCTTGTTAGCAGATTAGCACTGCAGCACAACTCAACCTTGTGCTGCTTCTCCCTTCCCCAGTCTGAGCTCTACTGTTCAGTGGATCGCAAGGGGGTGATACCAAATCAAATTCAGGTACTTTTAAATGCGTTTATTTACAAAAAATATATTGAATGCAGTGCTGGGACAAGATCATTCAGTGCCCAGGGTAAAGATGCCAAATTGCACCCCACCGCCCCCCCCTACCCTTCATTAGGTGTGATCTTATGAGTAGGAGGGAGAGAGAGAGCACAGCCTGCGCCTCCTCCTGGCTCTCCCCTCCTCTCCTTGCTGCTTCCAGCACTAAGCTGATAGAAGTAGTGATGCCGCTGTCACTACTCCTGTCAGCCTTATAGTAGAAGGAGCTTGTGGCGCCCCCAACTCTTCAATAAACGCTGCGCCCAGGGAAACCGTCCCTTCTGCCCACCCCTTGAACCGGCCCTGATTGATTGTATCCATGAATAGAGACTGTCTTCTATATTTGCTTGGATTTCAGCCTAAACTGCTAGAGTTCTAGTGACCAGGGTTTTTTTTCTCAGAGAATAGGTGCAGGAATTCCCCCTTTCTGAGTAATTTGTATGGAATTTGGTAATGATAACACGGAAAGCAGTAAAATAGATCCCCTGCAGCCAGCAGCAGTAGGCCCTCCCCAGCAATACTAGATTATCACGAGCAACAATGGACCCCTGCAAAACAATACCACCCCGGCAACAACAGAATTTGAGCAGCAGCTACAGGTCTCCCAGCAGCCAGCATCAATAGACCCCTCCTTCAAGAGCAGATCCCTTCCAGCAACAATTGACACCCCCCCCCGCAACATTAGCCCTCCCAGCAAACCAGCAACAATAGACCACCATGCAAAAATAGATCCCCTCCAGCAACAATAGATACCCAAACAACCAGAATCAATAGAAGCTCCAGCACCCCTTACCATTACATTGAGTACTGGAGGATCCGGGACTGCGTTCGCCTGCGTTCCTGCTGAAAAAAGCCCTGTTAGTGACCATTTTAAAACGGCACTGATTTGTCCAATATCTGTTCCAGTACCATTCAACTGCTTGCCGACCAGCAGCCGTCATTTTACTGCGGCAGGTCGGCACGATCCTGCAAAAGTGAAAAGTGATCTTCAAATCTCTGCGTTTTTTAGTTAAAAATAACAAACATCTTATACTTACCTCCTCTGTGCAGTGGATTTGCAAAGAGCAGCCCGGATACTGTTAATTTTGCTTCAAAGTTCTTTATTTAAAATGTACGTTTTTTTCCCTTAAACTTCCCTCCTAAAATTGGGGTGCGTGTTATACACCGATAAATACGGTAAATTAATAGTTAGTAATAGTTACGTTATTATTAGTTATTATTTCAGATTTTCGAATTTTCAGGTTTTTTGGAATCTCAAATTTACAAATTTATGAATTTTCGAATTTATAAATATTTGGAAAACTTTGCCTAACTGGTTTTCGTTAATTTGGATATTTCTGAACTAACGAATTTGTCGAAATTAGTTCAAAAACTTATTTGGAACGAAACGAATTGAACATGTCTAATGCTAACACTGACACTAACTTACCTATCAAACCTAGATCTCTTTTTAGATAGAGTGGGAAGGGATCAGAACTGTGAGGTTGTTATTGCTGTCTGTGTGAAAGTGAAAGAAAATCTCAAATTTTTGGTTGTCTCCAAAAGAGGAATAGAGCAGAAATCTTCCAATGGGGACACTTGTCCTGGTGTCACTCCGGGACTCCTTCACTTTGGAGGGATTTTTTTCTCACTTCCAGTTTTGGCTATGGGACAGCAAGTGAGGGGAAATCTCCTCAATGGCGACACAGATGGCAAAAATAAAACTGACAGGGGTTATAACCCTCCCTTACTCTACCCAAAGTGAAAAAAAAATTCTCTTGGTTCTATTTTAAAAGTATATCTAAAGCCATTTTTGCAATAAATATATACAAGCATGCATCAGATGACATTGTCCACTGGAGAAGATAATACATTATATATCTAAAATTAAGTGGAAGAGAAGAAGTAATCTTTCAGCTCATACCTGGAAAACGAACGGTGTTGTGAAAAAAAGATGCAAATTAAATTGCAATGTGAGGAATATATGGAGCCATAATGAGTTGGTAATTGGTTTTAACAACAAAATTTTCTCTGTCTCTCTGGAATTTTTAAGAGTAGAGCTATTTGTGAAATAGCAATACTGTAATGAGTTAGATTAGGTGCAGACAGGAGCCGGACCATTGACATTTTAATGCCCTTTTTGACAAACATTAAAGTCTATGACTAGCAATTGCCGCCTCATAAAAAAATCTCTTCCCAGCGACTCGCTTGCTGTTTAACGTAGATCTCCAGGCAGACATAAAATCCCACCCTTTTGTCGCGGTATGCATTTATTTAAAAAAAATGATTAAATGTCTTTTTTTTTTTTTCATATTTCTAACATAATCTCCTGAAATCAGTTTTAACCTCCCATAATCCCACACCAGAAATCAGGACTGTAGTGGGAGTAGGGTTGCCACCTACCCGGTTGTGACCTAGACAGTCTGGGTTTTGACACATGTGTCCAGGATTCAGTCTGCTTGAAACCCGGACATGCATACCTCCAGTCCAACTGTCCTGGGACAAATTCAACGAATTCTATTTCTGTTCCGGGGAAGGAAGCCGGTGCCGAGCAGGTTGTGGGAGTAGCAGTGAACTGTGAACCAAATAAGGCTCCATTGCGTTCACCAATTCTGCCATCCTAACATGTTTCAGACAATGGAGGATGGATGGAGAAGTGATGGTAATATTTCAGGCCCAATCACACGTCATTATGGTTACAAGTAGGAAGACCTGGGTTTTAAATGTTACCACAAGGTGCAATAATGCATGGGCATATGTAGGTGATGGTGTTGTGCAGTGCTATTCAATGCAAAAATACAGTATAGTAAACTGCATGTGCACTATAGTGTGCCACAATGCACGGATCTGAGACATCTGTGTTATGGTGGGCTTTGTTGGAATAACTGATTCAGATAATCTTTGGTGCAATAAGTTGCGCTGCCATAGTGTGAATGGGCCTTCTATGTTTTTAGTGATATTAACCCCCGCTCTTTTTACATGCAGTGCTACTCCCATAGGAGCTGCCAGAATACTGTCCAGGTCTTCTCCAAAAGCTTTGCCCCATAGCCAGGCACATTTATACATTTCTCCAATGACCAGTCTAAGGGTGTTCTTTTTGTTGTATGAAGAAAAGTGCAGCGCTAAAAAATTGTGCAAATAGGCAAAACACAAACACAATGGTGTCAATAATAAGTGAATAAACACTATTGCATGAAATGCAAATAGCATAAATGAATATACTCAATAAAGTGCATACAAATCGTATATCAACATAGTAAATGGGTGTAAATAATAAAGTGCATAAGTGCTAAGGGTTGCATTCACTGAGTGGTCACACTGACCTAGGTCAGTGATGGCGAACCTTGGCACCCCAGATGTTTTGGAACTACATTTCCCATGATGCTCGACTACACTGCAGAGTGCATAAGGATCATGGGAAATGTAGCTCCAAAACATCTGGGGTGCCGAGGTTCGCCATCACTGACCTAGGTAATCCCAAACAAAATATAAAGGACAAGTCCACAAACATCTGCAATGGAATAAACTCACAACGCACTATACAAGTGTGAGGGAGTAAATAATAGTCAATATAGATGAGGATGATAGTGGGCAACTGTCTGTAGAAGAAACACCCAGGACTGTGCATCCACCACCCAAGGAAAGGGGTAGGTAGTTCTTACCGGAAGATGTGGGCACACATGCCAGCGGCGATGTGTCAAACAGGCATGGAATGGAAACAGGATCTCGAACCGGAAATCCAAGCGACCCCCACGAATCTCTCCTCCATTAACCGATAGGAAATAGACTCATAAAAAAGGAGAAGGCTTCCACATGCCGTAGGTCAAAAATATACAAGGGTTTATTTTAATAGTTTTTGACATCATAACGATGTATAATAAAATCGATGTGATCACCAAGTAATATGGACAAGCGCAATATGCAGAGTTGGCAAGCGGTAAACGACGCGTTTCATCCTAGGGGACTTTAAATATGGGTGTTTTTGTTGAATGTGAGTTGGATACTCGAAAAACACTTGAGGACTGAATATTCTTTCTGGAAGAGCTGTAATAAAGTCTGTGCTTGCAACAAACATTGGACTTTAGTTTTGAGGTGGTAGTAGTTAACTTTTTTCTTAGAGCCACAAGAGCAGAGTACCTTTTACAGAGGATTAGCTGGACTAAACTCTTCAGAACACCAGCTGGTGTCCCCTTTAACCACTTCAATACCAGGCACTTAGACACCTTCCCGCCCAGGCCAATTTTCAGCTTTCAGCGCTGTCGCAATTTGAATGACAATTGCGTGGTCATCCATCACTGTACCCAAACAAATTTTTTATCATTTTGTTCCCACAAATAGAGCTTTCTTTTGGTGGTATTTGATCACCTCTGCGGTTTTTATTTTTTGCGCAACAAATAAAAAAATACTGAAAATTTAAAAAAAAAAACAAGTTTTTCTTTGTTTCTGTTAAAATTTTTTGTAAATAAGTACGTTTTCTCCTTCAATGATGGGCACTGATATGGCTGCACTGACGGGCACTGATACGGCGGCACTGATGGGCACGATGAGGTGGCACCAATGAGGTGGCACTGATGAGGTGGCACTGACGGGCACTGATGATGGGCACTGATAGGCGGCACTGATGGGCACTGATAGGTGGCACTCATGGGCACTGATAGGTGGCACTGGTATGCGGCACTGATGGGCACTCATAGGTGGCACCGATGGGCACTCATAGGCGGCACTGATGGGCACTCGTAGGCGGCACTGATGGGCACTCGTAGGCGGCACTGATTGGTACATATGGGTGGCACTGATGGGTACTTATGGGTGGCACTGATGTGTGGCACTGATGGGCACTGATAGGTGGGCACTGATGGGCACAGATGGGCACTGATGGGCACAGATGGGCACTGACAGGTGGCACCGATGGGCAATGACAGGTGGCACTAATGGGCAATGACAGGTGGCATTGATAAAACATTGGGGGCATTGCTGATCTTGGACATAATGGTGCCAATCAGTGCCCATTTGTGGGCACTGATTGGCACAGATTGGGCACATGTGGATGGCCATGGGGTACATACCTGGCCATCCACATGTTGCCCCTTCCCTGGTGGTCCTAGTGGCGATCCCTGGTGGTCCAGTGTGGTGATCTGAGGGGGGGCTGCACTGATAAACAATCAGCGCAGACCCCCTCTGCCAGGAGGGCCGCGTATCGGCTCTCGTCTACTCGCGTCTGTCAGACGCGAGTGAGGAAGAGCCGATCAACGGCTCTTCCCATTGACAGCGTGATCAGCCGTGATTGGACATGGCTGATCACGTGGTAAAGAGCCTCCGCCGGAGGCTCTTTACCAAGATCGGTGTAGCAGTGTGTCAGGTTGACACACCGCTCCACCGATCGCCGCGATGCGCGCCCCGGGGGCGCGCGGCGGCATATTATCCTGCTGGACATCATATGATGCCCAGTCAGGATAACTGAACCACTTCCCGGACGACAATCCGCTATAGGGCGGGTGGGAAGTGGTTAAACAGACCCACAGCTGACTCTCTAAACTAGAGGTGTGGCAGCAGCCCAAAAGTCTCTAAGATCTCTCAGAACCATCTGTACTCACACAAGGCCTGAGGACAGCTGCATCTTTTAAGGGAAGTCTATCTCCAGTGATACCAGACCAGATCTTCAGCAGACTCAGCCAGCACTCTCTAGTTTCAGGGTCTCAACATCCAGGTCCTCAGCTCATCAGCTCGCCCACCTTAGGCTTTGCAACAGCAGAAATGTGACAGCAATGCCCTGGAGGGCAGCAAGCCCCCTCCAGTCTGGACTGATCTACTCCAGGAAAAGACCCGGAGCTCAGTGTGCTCACAGAATATTTACAGTCTCCCAGCATGCCTTCAGGGCCAGCTCCTTGGAATTGACTAAGACTACATCAATATTCATGCTGCCGTCTGCATAACTCCACACCTATGACCCAGAAACCTTCTAAGCTCTCTGGAAACAGAGGAAGCTAGTTGCCATCAGCTGAGCATACTGAGCAGACCTAACCACTCAAACGTATTACAGTGAGCAACTAAATTGACCTAATCAAAATCATAACACCACAAACCACAGTGAGCCAACACTAAATCTATCTAATCGTAGCACCTATCTAGGAGGGTGCTACATTCAATCTAAATTACACCTGCATAGAAGTTAACTGCCTCTTTATATACGGCAGATCTAGTAAGGTAAGCTTGAGAAAAATCTGGTGTCAAGTACTGTGAAGTTGTGAGAGTCCAAATGGGAGTCTGCCAGACCACGTTGGTTCATACACCATCACTATTACACTACAAAGTTATGTGCCCTAAAGAGACTCCAGACCATTTATTTAAACAACAATCTTCCCATGAGGTTATATTTGAATTTAAGATATTTTATGACTTTTATCTCCCTGTAAAAGCCTCCCATCTGTAGAACAACGATAAGCTGAACGCAGCCGGGTTTGGCGAACAATACCAAAGTTCAGGTGCCGAATTTGAATCGCAATGAAGCCAAATTTTAAAAAACAGCAATGGAAATTTTCTAGGCCAATTGGCAAGGGATTATCAAACAAATGTCATAGAGGGCTGCAACATGTATCAAAGCAAAAAAAAAAAAAAAAGTGGGATAAAATTGCATAATTATTTCAGTGAAACATTAAAAATGCCAGATTCTTTTACGTCTATAACATGTCTGGAGGATGCCCTAAACCTGTACAATGTATACAACCTACTGCAGCAAAACTGACATTTACAAAAACAAAATGCTGTGGTTTAAATTGCTGGCAAATGACAGCTTCCCGACACTTTTCTCTGTAAACACAGTGGCCAGGGATTCCCTTCATCTATACTAGACTCTTATCCTTTATGAGGATCTGGTATAGATGTTAACTGGTTCCCGACCGGCTCGCGTGTATTTACGGGGGCAGAATGGCTCCCCTGTGCAAAACCCCGTACGGGTTTTCTTTAAGAGCCACCAGAGGGTGCACGCGCGTGCCCGCTGCGCGGGGGGACACTCGATGCATGTGGCCAGATCGCGTGCACGAGCGCTAGCACGTGAATTTGTGTTTTTAAACACACAAATCCCTGTGCTGTCAGAGGAGAGGAGACATGTCGTTTGTTCCTAGTAAGTAGGAACAGCGATATGCCACCTCTCCTACTCAGTCCTATCCCCATACAGTTAGAACACACTGAGGGAGCACACATTTAACCCCTTAATTGCCCCCTAGTGTTAACCCCTTCCCTGCCGGTGTCATTTACACAGTAATCTTTCCTTTTTTTTAGCACTGATTGCTGTATAAATGTCAATGGTCCCAAAAATGTGTCAAAAGTGTCCAATCTGTCCTTCGCAATGTAGCAATGCCGATAAAAATTGCAGACCACCACCATTACTAGTAAAAAAAAATAATAATAAAAAAAAAGGCCATAAATCTTTCCCATAATTTGTAGACGCTATAACTTTTGCGCAAACCAATCAATATACGCTTATTGCAATTTTTTTTTTACCAAAAATATGTAGAAGAATATATATATTGGCCTAAACTGATAAAGAAATTAGTTTTTTAAAAACATTTTTGGGGATATTTATTATAGCAAAATGTAAAAAATATAGTTTTTTTTTTCAAAATTGCCACTATTTTTTTGTGTATAGCACAAAAAATAAAAACTGCAGAGGTGATCAAATACCACCAAAAGAAAGCTCTATTTGTGGGAAAAAAAAGGACGTAAATTTAGTTTGGGTACAGCGTTGCATGACCGCGCACTTACCAGTTAAAGCGACGCAGTGCCAAATTGTAAAAAGTGCTCTGGTCAGGAAGGGAGTAAAACCTTCCGGGGCTGAAGTAGTTAATGGGGGATCCCCCCCCCCAAAGAAAAATAAAGTGTGGAGTTTCCATTATATATGCATTCCATACCATTATCCTTGATGAGCGTCTGATTTAGATGTCAAGGGGGACCCCTTGCAAAAAAAAAAAACATAGCATATCCTTCAGCCATAGCATTAATTATATAGAGGAATCACATGAAAATATAAGAAAAAAGTATGAGGTCCCCCCCCACAATAATCCATGTCAGACCCTCATCCAAGCATGCAGCCTGGCTGGTCAAGAAAGGGGGGGTGAGTATAAGCCCCCTCCCTCCTGAACCATACCAGGCCACATGCCTTCAGCATAGGAAAGACCCTTATCCTCTATGAGAGTCTGGTATAGATGGTATAGCTGTTAATGGGGGACATCACACAAAAAAAAGCGTGGGGTTCCCATTAAAGATTTATACCATACCCTTGTCCTTGATGATGGTTTGGAATGGATGTAAAGGGGAACCCCATGCAAATAACAAAAGATAAATAAAAAATTGAGAATGGTCCCTCCCAAATTCTATACCAGAGCCTTCGACCCTGGTATAAATTTTGAGGAGGGATCACATACAAGAATAAAGTGAAGATGCATAAGGTCCACCCCTCTAAATCTATACCAGATCTCTATCCGAGTATGCAGCCTAGCTGGCCAGGAAATGGGAGGTAGAATGCACCCCTTCCTTCTTGAACCACACCAGGCCACATGCCTTCAACATGGGGAAGGGGGTACTAGACATGTGCATGATGAAAAAAATTGTTTAGTTTAGTTTTGATTCCTTAATCAAGTTATTTTGTTTAGTTAAATATGGTTGATTCGTTCAATTCGTATTTGGACTTTCCAAATTTTAGTTTTTTTTCCAATTCGAAACGTTCATATTGATAAATTTTCTAATTGGTCGAAACGAAAATGTTATATTGTTTTCGGTTCTAATGCAGCAAAGTGAACAAACAAAAGAAAAATCTTTAGCAAATGATTACAATGACTCTTTAAATCACCTTTGGCTTAACAAAAACAACATTATATGGAAATGGTACTCTAATAACACACACTGGGGTTGATTTACTAAAGGGAAATCCACATTGCACTACAAGTGCTCTGCAAGAATTGCACTTGGAAGTGCAGTTGCTTTAGATCTGACGGGAAGATCTGAAATGAGGGGAAGCTCTGCTGATTTTATCATCCAATCATGTACAAGCAAAAATGCTGTTTTTTATTTTCCTTGCATGTCCCCCTCAGATCTACAGCGACTGAACTTCCAAGTGCACTTATGCCGCGCACACACAATCAGAATTTCGGCCCGCAAAAGACCGATGAGAGTTTTTCGTCGGAAAATGCGACCGTGTGTATGCTCCATCGGACTTTTGCTGGCCGAATTCCAGCCAGCAAAAGATTGAGAGCATGTTCTCAATTTTTCGGTAGGAAAAAGTTCCTATCCGAAAATGTGATCGTCTGTACAAATTCCGACGCGCAAAATATCTACGCATGCTTAGAAACAATTTGACGCATGCTCGGAAGCATTAAACTTCATTTTCTCGGCTCGTCAAAGTGTTGTACGTCACCGCGTTCTTGACGGTCATAAGTTCAGCGAACTTTTGCGTGACCGTGTGTATGCAAGGCAAACTTGAGTGGAATCCCATCAGAAAAGCCGTCATATCTTTTTCCGACGAGAAGTCCGATCGTGTGTACGTGGCATAACAATGCACTTGTAGTAAATCAATCCCACAGTTTTTTGCCCCGTACACACAATCAAATTTTCTGATGGAAAATGTTCGATGGGAGCTTGTTGCCGGAAATTCCGACCATGGTTAGGCGCCATCGGACATTTTCCATCGGAATTTCCATCACACAAAATCTGAGATCTGGATCTCAAATTTTCCGACAACAAAATCCGTTGTCGTAAATTTCCGATCATGTGTACACAATTCTGACGCACAAAAGTTCCACGCATGCTCGGAATCAAGCAGAAGAGCCGCACTGGCTATTGAACTCCATTTTTCTCAGCTCGTCGTACGCGTTGTACGTCACCGCGTTCTTGGCGATCGGAATTTCGGACAAGATTTGTGTGACCGTGTGTACACAAGACAAGCTTGAGCCAACATAAGCTATGAGTAAGCGCTTTCTGTAGTATGAAACGCGTCAGCTCTTGTTTGTATCATGCTGTGGCTTGTACAGTGTGATCCCAGTTTTTCAATAAAAGGCACAAGAAATTTTCTTTGGAGTGCGGCTGTCCAGAGTTTTCCGCTCACCTTCATTTGCTATATACATTAGCCAGCACCTGGGGCTCTTCAGTTCTAGAGGAAAAATTTTTGCTTCGGCTGACCTACTTGGAGCGGTGGTCTCTCTCTCTCTATTTGAGCCAACATCCGTTGGAAAAAAAACATGGATTTTGTTGTCGGAATGTGCGATCGTGTGTACAGGGCATTTCATTTCAGCAATGGGTGAAGTTAGAATTTGACTGGAGTTCAATGTAAAATTCAATTTGAATTTCCTAAATTTGGACGAATTTCGTTTTGCTATTCGGAGCATTTGTTAAATATTATATATACAAATTTATATTGTAATTCGGATATATCATCTCTGAATCTCTGAATAACGAAAAATTTGTCTGAATATTAATTCGGAACTAAACAAACCGCACATGTCTAGGGGTTTACCTTGATCCCATGTTGATGAGGACCTCTGTCCCACAACCCTGGCCTGATGGTTGTGGGGGTCTGCAGACAGGGGGGGATTATCAGAATCTGGCAGCCTAATGTAACAATAAGGGAGCCCCCAGATTCCACCCTCTAGGTCAGTGATGGTGAACCTTGGCACCCCAGATGTTTTGGAACTACAATTCCTATGATGCTCAACTTCACTGCTAAGTGCATGAGCATCATGGGAAATGTAGTTGCAAAACATCTGGGGTGCCAAGGTTCACCATCACTGCTTCTAGGTGAATGAGTAAGGAGTACGTCTACTCAATTCACCCAAAAACAGTAAGCAATAAAAGTTAAAAACAGCAAGGAACGGCAGACTAATCAAAAACGTTATTATAATAATAACTCAGGATACTAAAAATACAAAGTCCTTTCCCTTTGAGCCCTTCATTGGGTCTCCTGGTCTATTAGAAGGGGCCGTTTGCAAGGTCAGTATGGCTGCCTTTTCGAGCTTACGACTGGCGGCGTTGGATGTTCAGCTGCTCCGCGTGTCACCCAGCCAGCCCCCGTACATCACACAATACAAATGGCTCCCACCAAGCAATTTGATTTCTAAAAGGGAACTTTTATGCAAATGTTTGATTTAACAGTTAGCACTTGGCACTGTAGTATTACGTTTCAGAACTGATAAATTATTCCCATATTCTCATCATGATCTCAAATGCCTTTTTGACCTGATTTGCTCTTAAGTAGCTCGCCTCTCGAAGACTATAATTCTACTAAATGATTTTTCCCAAATGTGGGGTGGCCCTACTGTGCGATCCTAGACGAACGTCAAACTGTGCCGAATGATATTACATAGAGGCTCCGGAGCCGGGAATTTGCATTTTTTTCAGCACACGCAGGGCAGGCTTGTAATTAAGTAGCAGATATGTTCGGGACAAATGTCAAACCATTCTGCTGTTTTTGCATAAATAATGCATATGTTAAGATATCATTGATAGTGGAGGATCGCTGCGGTAATAAATACAGTGCAATGACTGACAGCAAGATTGTAATTGTTCAGGAAAGAAAAAAAAAAGGGCAGATGACAATCCATAGAATAGAAAAAGCCAGATTTCCCATTGAAATAATCAGCTGTTGAAATCACTTTAAGTATAGAGTGGGACCTCAGATTACAAGCATAATCCGTTCCAGGAGAATGCTTGTAATCCGAAGCACTCGCATATCAAAGCGAGTTTCCCCATAGAAGTCAATGAAATACGAAGATAATTCATTCCACATTGACTTCTATTGCATGCAATACTGCATGTGGCCAGAGGTGAGGGGGGGCGCTGGAGAGACTCAGAAATACTCGGAGACCGCTCGGCTGTGCTTGGAAACCCCCAAAAACGCTCAGAAACACTCGGGAATGCAGTATACGGCTCCGAGTGTCACTGGCGCCCCCGCACCTCTGGCCAAATGGTGGTACTGCACACCGTGGAGGCTTGAATCCTGCTCGTTTTGTGAGACAAAACTCGCAAACCGCGTCAGGATTTAAAAAAAAAAAATTGCTCGTATTGCCAAACGCTCGTTTACCACGTTACTCGAAATCCGAGGTTCCACTGTATTTAATTCCAAGAACAAAAATGTAACTTATCAGTCCTTAGATGTGGTGGCTGCTTTGGATTTCTTTTTTATTCTTATCTGCCCAGCCCCACACCAGCACCACTACGACTACATACACTCACCGGCCAGTTCAATTGCTTGGTAACACAGATTGCTAATCAGCCAATCACATAGCAGCAACTCAAGCCATTTAGGCATCTAGACCTGGTGAAGACGACTTTCTGAAGTTCAAACCGAGCATCAGAATGGGGAAGAAAGGGGATTTAAGTGACTTCGAATGTTGCATGGTTGTTGTTGCCAGACGGGCTGGTCTGAGTATTTCAAGAACTGTAGATCTATTGGGATTTTCACACACAACCATCTCTCAGGTTTACAGAGATTGGTCCGAAAAAGAGAAAATATCCAGTGAGCAGCAGTTGTGTGGAGGAAAATGCCTTGTTGATGTCAGAGGTCAGAGGAGAATGGGCAGACTGGTTCCAGATGATAGAAATGCAACAGTAACTCAAATGACCACTCGTTACAAGCAAGGCGCGCAGAATACCATCTCTGAACGCACAACACTTCGAACCTTGAAGCAGATGGTCTACAGCAGCAGAAGATCACACCAAGCGCCACTCCTGTCAGATAAGAACATGAAACTGAGGCTACACTTTGCACAGGCTCACCAAAATTGGGCAATAGAAGATTGGAGAAGCATTGCCTGGTCTGATGAGTCTCGATTTCAGCTGCGACATTCAGATGGTAGGGTAAGAATTTGGCGTAAACAACATGAAAGCATGAAGAAAGAAGAGTTTTTTGATCATGGACAGATCAACTTGATAACAGCACCACATCCCTTAATTAGTTAAATGTAGAAGGAGGGATTGGAATTTTTAAGGTTCAAATTAGTTTGAAAAATAGTAACAACTATAATATGTACCCCGTTTCCCCGGAAATAAGACCTAGTGTGATTGTCAGTGATGGCTGAAATATAAGCCCTGCCACCCCCAATAAGCCCTACCCTGTTTCCCCGAAAATAAGCCCTACCCTGAGAATAAGACCTACAAGGACTTTAACTAGGGCTTATTTGGGGGGTAGGGCTTATTTTGCAGCCATCACCGACAATCACACTAGGTCTTATTTTCGGGGAAACGGTAAGATTTTTTTTTTTTTTTTTTTTAGAAAAAAATAAAAAATTGTTAAAACACAACAATTGGCAAGTACAGATCAACAAGATTTTATGGATACAGCATTATAATATGGAGTTCCCAACATGTTTCACCCATATATCGGGCTTCTTCAGGGGATGCTGTCCAACTAGAGGTACAAGCCTTCTTGGTCTCTTAAAATATTGGTCAACTCACTAAAGGGTCACAGGTGTCTATCTGCGTCCAGAGAACCATATGCTAAAGGTGACCATAGGGGGCATTCAAGGACCAAAAAAACAAAGTTCTGCAGTGGACTCAATACCAAGGGGCGAATGCTGTCTAAAACCACCAGTACTTATTGATAAGACTGGCATTTAGCGACAGCATATGTGTGTCCCTGGGTTCCAGCAGCAAGGCATGGATCCATCCTGCCTTATATCAATGGTTCAGGCTGGTGGTGGTGGATATTGGTTTAGGGGGATATTTTCATGGCACACTTTGGGCCCCTTAGTACAAATTGAACATCATTTAAATGCCATCTGAGTATTGCTGACCATGTCCATCCCCTTCATCAGGGCTAAAACATGACATGAAAGTTTAAACATAGGAATATGCCCTTTAGCAATGTTTTAGCCCTGGTGAAGGAGGTGATGTGTGGCCACCAAAATGCTTTGACTTCTGTACTCGATCAACATTTGGAATGAACTTAAAGCAGAGCTCCACCCAAAAGGGGAAGTTCCGCTTGTTGGAGCTGGTACCCGGTTTTGACAGTACAGCCACCCACTGCAGTCTTCTGGGACACATCACAGGTCCCAGAAGACTATGGAACCATGGACAAGGCGCAGCGCGACTCGTGCATGTGCAGTAGGAAACAGGCTGTTAAGCCGCGAGGCTTCACCTCCTGTTTCCCCTACTTCAGATGCAGGCCCCTGCAAATAAAGCCGATTGAAGAATCAGCTCGGGTGATCCCTGGACTGGTCAACAGCTACAGAATTTATATCTGTTGACTTTTAATTTTTTGGGGGGGAGCCTGGAGCTCCTCTTTAATTTCAGACTCAAATATTTTGTTTAGTCGCAGAAAAAGGCCCCCCCGAAACACATTGGCACCTGTACCTGATAAGCATTTGGAATAAACCTTATTTTGGACTCAAACTATTGGCCTGGCGCTTCAATTCCAGATCACAGTTTTGCCTCTACAACCCAAGGGGACTGAGATCACCTCTCTGGTTTTCAGAAGCTGCCTACCTATCATTCAGATGCCCCACAGGGACAGGGACACCATAAGCATAAGGCTGCTTTCACACTGGGGCGGTAGGGGGCGTCGGCGGTAAAACAGCGCTATTTTTAGCACTGTTTTACCGCGGTATTCGGCCGCTAGCGGTGCGGTTTTAACCCCCCTGCTGGCGGCCGAAAAAGGGTTAAAACCACTCGTATATATAACGGTATTGCCGCGGTATAGCTGCGCTGTCCCATTGATTTCAATGGGCAGGAGCGGTTTAGGAGCGGTG
Source organism: Lithobates clamitans (assembly GCA_037952925.1). Lineage (NCBI taxonomy): Eukaryota > Metazoa > Chordata > Amphibia > Anura > Ranidae > Lithobates > Lithobates clamitans. Next base: position 1,145,704 of record JBBGZY010002390.1, on the reverse strand, counting down.
AATACACCGCTCCTTCACCGCTCCAAAGATGCGGCTTGCAGGAGATTTTTTCTTCTCCTGCCAGCGCACCGCTTCAGTGTGAAAGCCCTCGGGCTTTCACACTGAACAAACAGCGGGGGCTGTTTTGGGGCGGTTTGCAGGCGCTATTTTTAGCGCAAAAAACGCCTGCAAACCGCCCCAGTGTGAAAGGGGTCTAATATTGATAACAACTTGAACAACTTGAAGTGGGAGCTAATTTCTTGGCAGTGGATGGTAGGGATGGAGACCTGTCTAGGGACAGTACAGGAGAAGACCTCCCCTTAGGCCTGGTTCCCACCTATGTGTTTTTTAGTGCTTCTTGCAGAAACTTTTATCCAAATTAAAAATTGCTGCATTTGTAAATTTTAAAAAGCCAATAGTAGTGGTAGAAAAAAGTCCCTTGTGAATTTATTAACCTTTCTTTTGGTTAAATCTCCTTTAAGGGGGTGTGGCAGGGGGCGTGTCCTATGCCTACATACATTTGCTAATAGGTGTCCCTCGTTCCCATCTCAAAATGTTGGGAGGTGTGCTACTGTGTAGTGGAATTTAATGTTGATGATACAGATAGAACACAAGTGTCATTCATCTAAGAGTAATTCAGAAGGTGTCATCCTGGATGTCCCTGGTGTGGATGTGTCACTAAAGGTATATTATTCACCAAAGTGCCGTGACAGAACGTGTCAAATACATTTCTCTTCTTGCCGTGTCCTGGATGATAAGATCAAGAACATGTGGACAGACATGCCCTCAAACTGGCAGAAGGAAAGTTTGATACCAGCCTTACATAATATAAATTTACTCTAAAGAGTAGCTGATTGGAACAGACTTCCAGCAGAGGTAGTGAGTCAACAGTAAGTGAGTAAGTGTATTGCCCCGTACACACGGTCGGATTTTCCGATGGAAAATGTGTGATAGGACCTTGTTGTCGGAAATTCTGACCGTGTGTAGGCTCCATCACACATTTTCCATCAGATTTTCCAACACACAAAGTTTGAGAGCAGGCTATAAAATTTTCCGACAACAAAATCCGTTGTTGGAAATTCCGATTGTGTGTACACAAATCCGACGGACAAAGTGCCACGCATGCTGAGAATAAATAAAGAGATGAAAGCTATTGGCCACTGCCCCGTTTATAGTCCCGATGTACGTGTTTTACGTCACCGCGTTCAGAATGATCGGATTTTCCGACAACTTTGTGTGACCGTGTGTATGCAAGACAAGTTTGAGCCAACATCCGACGGAAAAAATCCATGGATTTTGTTGTCGGAATGTCCGATCAATGTCCGACCGTGTGTACGGGGCATAAAGAGTAACTCCACTTTCATGGGAAAAAAAATAGCAAATAAAAAAATAATAATAGAGCTTATACAATTGTTACACAGGTCAAAATGTCATTGAATGTTATTAAAAATGGCCTTTCCTTTTCAATCTGCAGCCGCTGTCATTTTCTGTAAAATGCAATATGGTAACCTGGAGGTGTTCTGTATACAGATGGTGTACAGGACCCCCCCCCCCCCCCCCCCCCCAGGTATGAAATTTCCTGCTTGTGTGATTGGCTTACCGATTTTACCAGAAGTCTGCACTAAGATACAAATCAGATTTTGAGCATCCCCTGCAACAAAAATGTCATTTTTGGTGAGATACACCCAAATAGGAAATCACATCTAAAGGGACGCCGACCCTGCCACGTTCCCCATTAGAGCCCTGCAAGGTGCAGCAGCTGACTGATAATTACAAAAGCACTCCCATACAGATTCATGGACACATACAAACACACAGCTATTTCTCCATTTAAAAAAAGGTAGGAATCTGCAACAAAGGTTTTTTTTTTTTTAAATCCTTGCAATGCAATGAGTATTATTTTCTCAACAAAAGTGGAGTTACTCTTTAAAAATGGTTGGGGGCAAACATAGATCTAGACTCAAATAAGAAGGTTGAAAAAAAAAAAAGCTAAAGTAACAAAAAAAATGTAATAAAAGGGGGCAGCCACAAATCGACCACTAGGTCATTTTCTGCCATCATTTTTTTTTTTTTTTTTTTGTTATGATGTGTCTCATGCTCAACAGATTGTGATTGGATGGAAGCTTTTATAGAAGTTTCCTTTATATTGGAAGCTGTCTGTACATATAACGCGGTAAAAAGAAAAAAGGAATTCATTTTGATTGCTACTTATTTGCTACACAATGGTTACATGCTAAAGATGACACGTGTGGTGGCCTTTTTTTTTTTTGCTAGCTCTAAATGATTCTGGTTTTAAGCCCTCTGTGAGCAGCTGCAAAGCAGAGAATATCCCCGCCACTGCTGATTGGCTCAGGAATGACATGACTTTCAAGTTCAGCGGAACCTGGGTTCAGACTGAATGCGGATCCGAATCCAAGTTCATCCCTAGTGATGACAGATGTAAGGCCAATGTTATGATTCTATAACAATACTGGATGCTCATAGTTTATTTGTGACTTGCAGAGTCATGTTAGTTTATTAACTACTTGAGGACTGGAAGATTTACCCCCCTTCATGACCAGGCCATTTTTTGTGATACGGCACTGTGTTACTTTAACTGACAATTGCGCAGTCATGCAATGTTGTACCTAAATAACATTTATGTCCCTTTTTCCCCACATATAGAGCTTTCTTTTGGTGGTATTTGATCACCTATGCAGTTTTTATTTTTTGCGCTAGAATAAAAAAAAAAAGAGCGACAATTTTGAAAAAAAAAAAAAAAACAATACTTTTTTACTTTCTGCTATAATACACATCCAATAATAAAATGTAAAAAAATCTAATTTCTTCATCAATTTAGGCCAAAATGTATTCTGCTACATATTTTTGGTAAAAAAAAATCTCAATAAGCGTATACTGGTTGGTTTGCGCAAAAGTTATAGGGGTTGATTTACTAAAGGGAAAAAGACTGTGCACTTTGCAAAGTGCAGTTGCCCTCTTCAAGAGCAGTTACTCCAGAGCTTGGTAAATGAGCAGAAGCTCTGCTGACTTCCATCATCCAATCATTTGAGGAAGGGGGTCTATTGTTGCTGGCTACTGGGGAATATATTATTGCTGGAGGGCATCAATTTTTGCGGGGAAGTCTATAGTTGCTCTGGAGGTCTATTCTTGCTGGTGGGGGATCTATTAGTGCTGGTTGGGCTTATGTTACTGGGGGTCAATTGTTTCTGGAAGGGATCTACTGTT